>JAQFVV010013043.1:82305-97305 GCA_028023455.1 Epiperipatus broadwayi | reverse complement strand
TGGGGATAATTTATAGTTAAATCTGGAACAAGATCAAATATATTTTATTTTAAAACACTGGGTCCTCTCCTTATTCTTAATAAAAAAGATAAATATAACTTTTGCTGAATTTATTTTTTCACGTTGATATTTATTAGCAATGTTATACTCCAGAAGCAGTTTAGCGCAATTGGTAAAGCTTTTCGCTTGGGATTTGGAGGACCAAGCAATATTTTCAGCAGAAGTACACACGTGCTTACACACACTCATATATATATATGAAATTAGATAAAATAAATATAATAATTAAAAGACTGGAATAAACTCTATAGTGTTCAATAGAGTATTTGATTATATATATAATCAAAATTGCTTTCTTATTCAACTGAATTTATTCAGACTGGAAATAGAAAATGCTACACAATTTTTCATGCATTGCATATGTTAATATTAATTAATGTTTTCTTTACTGCAGATTCTTGAAATTTATTTACTAGAATTGTCTCTTTAAATAGGCAATAAACTATATAAGTTCAGTTAATAATGATTATGTATGGTTTCATGGCAATTACTATTTCATGTGGATTATCATAATTTAAATTTATATAACCATACATAATCATTATTAACTGAACTTATATAGTTTATTGCCTATTTAAAGAGACAATTCTAATAAATAAATTTCAAGAATCTGCAGTAAAGAAAAAAATAATTAATATTAACATATGCAATGCATGAAAAATTGTGTAGCATTTTCTATTTCCAGTCTGAATAAATTCAGTTGAATAAGAAAGCAATTTTAAATAATCCAAAGTACTTTTGCATAATAATATTACACACTATTATTATTTATTTATACTATTAACCATAATTACAATTAATTTCATATATAATATAGTTTAAATATTAAATCATTCCACTTGGTTAAGTAATCCATTCAGTTTAGCATTAACACTGAGATTATTTTAATATAATTTAAAGTATATTTATTAATTTATGTATACAAATATTTATTCACCATAATACTTTTTTTTATAAATAATTAAATAATTTTTAATCATTTTTTAAATGATTTTATTAATGTTAAAAAATCGGTTTGTTTGTTAACTTTTGATCTTTTTCAAGTTAGAATGAAATTTTAAAATCAATATTTCATATATATATATAAATTCAATAGAATAGCTTGAAATCTGGTATATAATTAATTAATACAAGCCTAATTCATATAAGGTACTCATTTTTTTAGTAGATCATGAAAAAGCAGTAAAAAAGTAAAAATTTCTTCACTCTTATCTAAGAAATTTCACTTATGTAGTGCACATATATCACTAGATATTTCGGCAGTAAATTAATGTGTATACTTTTTATGAATATATCATATTTAGGAATACATTCATTTTCTTCGGAGATGTCTTCAAATAAAGATTTATCTTAATCATTGTCATACAAACATAGACAGATCTATTCACCAATAAGAGAAGATGATTAAAAAGCTTAAAGAGGCATTATTAAAGTCAATAATTAAAAGACTTAACAGAGATATTAAATTGATAAAAGAAGAAGAAATTGCATGGCTTTGGACTACATGGCACTGGAAAGTATTGATAGAAAATGCAGTAGTCAGATTGCATTAAAGTAAATACATAAAAAATGACATTCTTGGCTGAAAAACAGAACCATAAGTTCATCATAATGAAGGATGATAAAAATTAGGACAACTTATTTAATTGTGAAATTTCAGAAGTTATAGGAAAAACATTAAATTGAAGTTCTAGATTTGTGAAAGGCGAATGGAAAAAACTGAAGATGGATAGTGTAATGAATATTGAGTCAAAATGCAGAAATGAGCATGGGAAAGAAAGAATCATAGGACAAATGTCCAATGCATTGACAAATTTCTCAAAATCAAACAATAGCTTTTGTACCTGAAACATAAATAGTATTCAGAATTATATCACTAAGAAAAACCTTGTTCACTTGAAAAAGGACAAAGACAATTGGTTAGTGATATTAAAAAGGAAAGAGTTTAATAAAAAACTAACCTAGCAAATCTGTAGTTTGAAATTTATAGAAATGAATGTTTAAAACTTAAAAATATAAAAAAGACAAATTTATTTTTGTTGATACTGAGGAAACACTGAGGCAAAGCTTTTACAAAATTGTATTATAGCAAAATTTATCCATCATCTGTCAGCATGCCTAGAATCTTTGCAAATGTAATTCTTCATAAAGGGAGCTTCACACTTAGGCTTATGTTGACTTCAGATGCACTTACTTTTACAATACTACAAAAATTATTGCATTCTGGCTTGTGAACCATATATGATAAAATCATCTTACAAATTTGTTGATAAAATTAGAAACTTGAAAATAGACAACAATAAAATCACCACTTTAGAGATGAAAGAGTTATATGAGTCACTGCTTGATGTAGAGTCAATAGAAGTGATAGATGAAATGTTGTGATAAGCTAATTACAATATTCATAAAAAGTATTTATAATGAAAATACTAAAATGTATTATCAAAGAAATTATATCAATAATTGATAATAAACTTTATAAAATGAATCACAGATGGATGCTGGGGCTATCTGTTAGTGGAATTATCTGCAGCCTATTTTTATCTAAAATTGAAAAATTAATTACACTGAAATTTGAATTACTGCCAAAAAATATTATATTCAAAATATGTGGTTGATATTATACTCTGTACAAATGAAAAAATTATAGCTCAAATTCAACAAGAACAAGAACAAAAGTCTTTTTTAATTTGGACAGTCAAGAAAAAAAATGAAAATCAAAATATGAAATTTCTAGATTTAAATATTTAAAGGCAAAACAATATTTTGAACTACAAAATGAAACTAAAGATCATGAACATTAGAGGTATCATCCACTCTAGATTATTAACTTCCATGACCCATAAATATGAAGGTCTGAAAGATTTTTTCCAAAGAAATTTAAAATTATGTAAATCTGAAACATATTGGAAAAACAATATAGATGCATGCACCAAAAATCTAAAAAATATGGGATAATAACTTCAAGAAAATTAATGCCCCAATAAAAAAATTTTACAACAAAGTTAAGAACTTGTCACAATTCTGCTCTGATGAGAAAAAATGGACTAGCTTCTTTTATATGTCAAGGATTGCACAGAAATTTAAAAATGTGAAGATAAATATAAGTTCATGGTTGCCTCCTTCATTAAACAAGCTGTTGAATAATTCTAAAGATAAGCTAAGTAGGGAAACTGCACATCGAGTAGTATATAAAATCATCTGCAAAAATACTCATTGCTCAAATGCATATTATGGGGAAACAAGAGTGAACTATCCACAAGACTGGCCTTACATAAGTATTTATATAACAGGCAAAAAGAAGCAACAAATACTCCTCAATATTTGTAAAGCATAAGCTGCAATGAGGCCATAAATCCAATCTTTCTAAAGAAGAATATTGTATGCATCAAGAGAGATGATAGAAAAAGGAAGTTTAATGAGGCATGGACTATATCCAAAGACAAGTAGGCATAAAATAAAAAAAAAGTATAGCATTTCTTGATCTAAAAAATGGCCTCTCTAACAAACATCATTTACATAGATTTGGATAAAAAACAATAAATTTAATTTTATGCAAATCTGACAAAAAATAAATACAGATAATAGTAAATTTTAGCTAAATTAATTCATAAAGCTTTGATAATTAATTCATAAAGCTATGATTATGATACTGAAGGTATCAAAAGTGCTCAGCTAGAATAAAAAGATTTAAACCAATGAAAGCCTTTTCTGTTTAAATGTTTAATTATTTATTAATTTATTACAATTAATACAGAAAAAGAAGTAAAAATAATATTTATAGAATTATATATTTAATATGTGTACATAATTATATATTTATATAAGAAATCAGTAATTATAATATCTGTAATAGGGCTTATTAATAAGCATTTCCCAATTCATTTTTCTAGGTGTTGAAGCAGTATTTGAGATTTCTAAAAGTAAATTTGCATTTTTTCTCTCTGCTGAAAATTTTGCAAAGCTTTTTTTTTTATGGCTTTAAAATTTACATATATTTATTTTCTAATATTTTAACTTAAAAAAAATTCAAAAGATGTCATGAAAATTGAAAATCAATATTATAAAGTAACTGAAACCATGCAATAATGAATAGTTATTGTATATTTGGCAATCTCAATCTTTGCAAGTGTATTTCAAGGAAATATTAAGATCATGGAAAAAATATTCTGATGGTCTAAAAACTTGATTTTTCAGAAAATTTATGATTACATTTGCAGCATAATTGTATAATAATTATTAACAATCAAAAACAAATATTGTTATATATTTATTTTTTACAGAAATGTTTTATTTTTAATGAATATTGTTACTATAGAGATTATGATCATGGGAAACACAGCTGCCTATAAATAAGATTACTCAGCAGATTGTTATAATAATAGGTGATATTGTAAAAATTATGAAAAAATTTTAAACTTTCAAAGCATAAATTGATATATTTAATAGTTATTAAAAATAATTTGTTCAGATTTTTAAAACAAATATCAAACAAAGAATATTTTGTTCATTTTGCAAATTGAATTGGTTCCACTTGAAATTTGATGAGATGACAGCATTTTGTTCTGATTAAAATCTAATTTTTAAAATAATTCTAAAAATCAGATGTGATTTTTTTTTTAATTTATTTAATTTCTAAACAAAAATATCTATTGAATGAGGTCAAATTTATTATATTCTGATAAATAATAATGGTTTAATTTCAAAATGAAAGTTGAAAGCTTAAATCTAGTAAGAATAAAGAAATCTGTCAGAATATTAGTGGGAAAATGAAGTGGTTAAAACATAATGTAGCAATGTAAATATTTTATTATTAAATGAAAACAAGTGAAATTATTTTTGTTAATAATAAATGTAAACAAGTTTTCTATCTGAGAGATTATGATTTAAAACTAATGAATGGATTTTTAAAACAAAGAACTTTTTAACAAGAAATTATAGGTATTAAATGACATTCATTTACAATATAGTTTTGATCAGCATTTTTTTTAAAATAAAGTATTTTCAAAATAAATATATTAAACATTTTTCACTTAAAATATTTCATATTTTTAATCACATATTATGTACATATACTAAATATGACATTATATATAAAGGATATACATTTTAACTTTAAGCAGAATTATCTAATGATATATATTAATTCTAATATTCTCATGGATAAATGATAAATTCATAATATTATTTTTGGGAGCTTCTGTGTAGTAAAAATATAATAGCTAAATAGCTAACATTTTAGTACAATAACAAGTACTTTCCTCAGATCTTTTTTTCTCAAATCATAGGAATGTATGTGGTGAGATTTAAAATCATTATTTTTTCATTATTTTCTCCTCATGCTCAAGTTCTATTTGTTGAGAAGTTTTAAGAAATATTTTATTCTCCAATATCTCTTTCCAAATATTGTTAATTTTTTTCAATTCACACTTTTTATTTATCCTTTTAAAAATATCTATAGTTTCCCTTAACTGTCTTTGGTCATACCATTCAAATTTTTGCCAGAATATAGGTTTTATTAAAATTGATGAATGTGTGAATTAATGGCAAATGAATTGGATTTTTTTCTAACTTCTAAAGTATGTTCTTCCTTTCTTATATTTATTCTACAATTAATCTGTTTAATATATGAATGTAAACAAACTTCACATGGAATTTCATACACACCATGACAATCCAAAGGAGTTTTATCTTTAGGATGTGGAAATGCTTCATTAATTTTTTAAACATAGTATAAACTGTGTGAATGTTATTTTTCTTTAAAACATTACCAATTTGATCAGTTACTCTCTTTATATATGGCAGAACAGTCCTAATTTTTGAAGAATCAAAATCTTTTTATTATATAAAAAAGCTGATCAAAATCATTATGAAAAAGCATTTTTTTAGTAGCATAGATATCTTGTTGAAAATGGATGTCATTAGAATGTCTTTTAGTTCTATCTAATAATTTTTTTATTGTGCTGAATGGTGATGAGGAAAAAATGTAGATATCTTTCACTGTGTGTTTGTTCTGTCTATAGAATACCATGGGATAAAGAACCATCTCTTTTTCCCCATAAATTATATATATATATATATATATATATATATATATATATATATATATATATATATATGTGTGTGTGTGTGTGTGTGTGTGTGTGTGTCCAGTCAATTTAAAGTACTATATAGTTTTACATTTTAATTTACTGTGCCAGTACTAAAAACTTAAAAATAATAGGTAAATTTTTTTTATATTAAATGCTCTTATTGACTGTGCACTAAAAAGAAATAAAATAATTGTTTCTTCAGCCACAATTGAAGTTTTTAGATTTAATTTGAAATAAAAGCATGGCAAGGTCCAGAATTAATTAAACCAATTGACTTAATTAATGTGATTGAAGAAACAATGATTTTATTTCTTTTTATTGCACAGTCAATAAAAGCATTTAATATAAAAAAAATTATCTCTATTATTTTAGACTAGAAATTACTATACTTAAATTTAAACCTAGATAAAGACTTAAAATTTAATAAAGTTCAGTTATGACTATAATATTTTTTATATAGATGAATGACCATATCTACTATCAATTAATCATCTTTCTATAACAATAAAAGTAAAAATGATATTGATCTTAATTTTTAAAATGTGTGTAAAAAGTAATTAATTCAATACTGAAAATTATGTAATCACTGGACCAATAAAAACATTGTCCTTTATACACTCTCCAGAAAGCTTATTAATTAAATGCTTACATGTAAATAAAAGTATGTGTGTATGTATTGTACATAGTATTGTAGAGAATAAAGTCATTAATATGAAATTACAGAGCAAAGTCTTCGTTTTACAAACAAAAAAAGTGTTGTTTTTTTTTATTTAAATCCAACTTCCAACTTTAAATATTTTTGCTTAACTATTTAGAACATTGTATGTTCACACATGATATATAATATAATAACATACATAATAAATTATTTTGTAACTTAATAAGATTAAAAATCTAATTAATTGACAGTTAAATTTAAAGTTTTATATTATAAATTATTTCTGATCACTCAAGCATTCATTTAAAAATACCATGGCACACAAAATCAGAAAAAATTAAATAGAAGTAAATAAAATAAAACTTTTTGAAACTGAGTTTAAAATATAAAATCAAAATCATCTACTTAAATAAAAGACAAGAAATTAAAGATAACCTGAAGGAAAGGACATTGTTTAAAATGAAGTGAGCAGTAAATGTTTTAAAATCATAAATGATAGATGAAGCAGAGCTTTTAACTGAAAGAACACTATTATAACAATAAAAAGAGATAAATAGACAAAGAAAACCATCATGATAAATGGAAAAAAAATCATACAGAACATTTTTAGCTAGTAGATTTTTTTATAAATCTGTTTTATCACAAATCGGATAAATAAAATCATTGATAAATAAGATCTTTTCTGTGAGTAAATAGCCAGAAACAAGAATAAAAGCATTTTCTTTTTGATAGACACTAGTATATTCAAATATACTTAAAGAATTTGTTATTGGTTAGACTAATTTATTTAAATTCTTAGTTTGATTTATTTATACTATTTTATATTTAAAAACTGCATATTTTTGTCAAGCGTTGATGGCCTATTAGCATAGCTGCCTTCAAGCAGCTGGCCTGGGTTCGCTTCCCGGTCAACGCATTTGGCACATGAAAAAAAAACCCTGCATATTTGTATATAAAAAAAAAAAGACAGTATTTTAGATTTTTTAAATGTAATATATAATTTCTATTCATTTAAAAAATTATTTTTAATAATAACTTCATAAAATGTTTTGTTTTTAATGCAGCACAGTAAAATATTTTAGTTTGGTCTACAAATTTTGAAAAGTCACAAATAAAATACAAATTGGTTCACATACTTAGCAAATATATAGCTTACTGTTTGTTTCCAGTAAATATTTAACATTTAAAATGTATTATAGTGGGAAAATAAAAATGGTGAATTTATTTCAAACAACTTTGATAAAGATAAATAAAAAGTGTTAAAAAAATAAAGTTCCATTAACCATTTTCTTTTATAATTTTTTTTATTTATTGCTTATTTAAAATCAAATCTATATTATGAAAATTAAAGTTTAATCCAAAGTTTTAATCACTTATGGTCTTTATCAAGAATTTACATATATTCAAAATATTAATACAAAATAGTATAAAATATTTAAAAAAATAAAAGAGAAATAAATTTTTGGTAGTTATTATGTATTTGTTGTACTTAACTTGCCATTTGAATGCTTAAATGTCACATGCCTCATTATCTCCAAATATCAAATCATGTGATTACTGTTGTGACGTCATTAAAATTTAATACGGTTTTTAAATAAGATTTTTTAATGTTTATTTCTGTAGAAAATTATCATCAATATAAATCCTGAACAAAAAAAAAATTATAAATATATTAAATAGAATAAATTTTTATCTTTATTTTTTCCTAAATTCAAAAATTTCGATTACTGAAAAATCATTCAGACACAATTAGTGAGTTCAAAAATTTATATAAAAAAAATTATGAAATTTCTACAGTCTGGAATCTTGCAATAAATTTTGTTTATTTATGTTAACTACGATTTAAATATTCCAAATTCTTTAAAATAAATTATTTTGATCTTTAAAAGTCTTGTATTAAATAATAAATTAAGAATATATATTTAAATCAAGATTAGTAGAGTAATAATCTTTTAAAATGATTTTTATAACTATTTTTTGAGATTTTAAAAATAAAAAAGTAATTTTAAAAATTGTTTTAATTATATGCAATATATGTATATATAATTTAAAGATTTTAACGAACTTATACATGTAAACACTGAAATAATAATCTAGATAAATTTTTATTTAAGATACAATTACAAGACAACAGTCAAATTGGGAGTGCAAATTGAAACCACATGTTCTAGAAATAATAATATTTTTATCTCAACTATATTACGGTAAAAGTCAGACAATTTTTAGCTTAATATTTCAATTGCTATAAAAATCAGTAGTCAAATATAGAAAATGTTTTACATATAAATGATGATGAAAAGTTGATAATATAATTTGGTCTGTGATTAAACACATGATAAAGTGTCTAGTGGTGAAATATGTAACATATTGAACCTAATAAAATGTTTTGTTAGAATTTGTTGTTTACGAAAATATCCTAGAATTATATATATATATATATATATATATATATATATAATTATATATATATATATATATATATATATATATATATATGATTAATTTATTTCCTATATATAAGAATGTGAAAATTAGATATAAGTTACTATTTTTTAATCTAAGGATAAATTAGCATTGGTATGAGAAAATGATCGATTGCTTCCAAGTTTATTAAATTGATTCTTTGAGTTTGATTTACGAAATGCTTTTATGATAATATATTTAGATTTAGTTACTCCATTAAAAGGTTAAATATTATCAGAGCTATATATTTAATAGCAGCAATTTATTTTCAAGTAGATTAAAATTATTAGTATATAAATTAAAAATAATTATTTCTTCTCATGTTAGCTACAGTATAGACTAGTTGTTAAAATAAGAATTTTTAATAATTTTAACCTAGCTAAATCTTGTAATAATTTTAATCTAGCTAAGATTTACGTAAATGAAATGATCATGTGAGAAACTTAAAACATTGTAATAATATGATAAATGTTTACCTTTTATTGGATATAATTGTTAGGATGCTATAAGGACATTCTCATTTTCCAAAGAGAAAGGAAAGAGAGATTCAAATTAAAATTTTCTTTCTTTATTCAAAATATTTTTTAGAGTTTGGTTATTGTAAGGAAATAATTCATTTAGATTAAATGAGTTATTTCAAAAAAATCAGAAGAGAATAATAATTATAAGTGCTATGTAAAGTATATATTTTATGAAATTATGTGTTAATTTTGGATTTGTCGCATTAAACATTTTCAATTTTTTTTGTACATTTATTTATTAGCTAACTTTATTAAATAATTGTTAAAAAATAATCTCTGAACTTTTTTGGATGTCTTTATTCATCTAACTGCCTGTTTGCAAATTATCAGTATGTGTGAGTGATTACCACAGAGTTGCACTATAAAGGGGTTGTAAATTATTCTGTGAAATTATTTAATAAAAGGAAAAAATATGCATGTATTGCTTACATTCTCTAGGGTCCTTTTACCGCTAATTCAGGCATAGTAGGATTTGAATGTATATGTGTGGATGTATATTTGTGGACATTTGAATAGTTCCCTATATAATTATTTGAATGCTACAAAAATAAAAATTATCTTTAAAGTCCACATGTTTTAATTTACTTTATAGATTTTATTGTGATAATTAATTTTTTTTGTGATTTAATACACTCATGATACCCTATAGCATTGTTGATGAGCAGAATTAATATAATAATCCCAGCATATTTAATGCAAAATTATTTTAATGAAATTTTAGCACTTACGCATGTGCATGCAGATAAAATATTGATGAATGCTTTTATAATATGTCCTACAATTTACCCTGGCTAGATGAGATTTCATAGTCTGTATCTCTTTTCAATTTAGTCATACCTTGATAAGTATTACTGGTATTGTTATGATGTGATATATATTGTTTATTATTTGACTTCTAATGCCAAATTTCTGCCCATGTTCATTGATTGTGATATTTTGAGGTTGAGAATTCACATCACCCACTGTTGTTTTGTATGACCCCTGACATACCTCACATATGTACCATTATTATATATTTATGTGTGTGTTAGTCAGGTGCTGTGGTCAGACTACTAAAAGTTTTTCAGAGGTAGTTGACAATGGAGTGACTATGAATAACCAATAAATAATGTAGACTAAGAGTATCTCCTGCTCTTTTGAAGATTAGATATTGTTTTATCAATGGTTAGGTATTTTTCTCTGATAAAAGCAGTTATTTTTGTCTTTTTCTTTTCTTTACTGTCTTTATTCACTTAAATTGGTGTAGGTGGCATTATCATAAATCTTTCATGCTAATAATCATCTTTTTTTATTAAATGGATCAGTGGGCTTGTGTATTTGAGCAATCATATCTTTATTTTTTAATTATCAACACAAAAATCCTTATTTCAATTTCCTTTATCACTTTTATTTTATTATTATAAACTTTTAAATACAAATAAAGCAGCAATGAGGATAGCTTTAATAGATTGAGAGACCTTCGTTATAAAGATTGTTTATTTAAGCAGTCCTGCTTATTAAATTCCATGACTATCTAATAAAAAAGTTCTAAAAAATTATCTAAAAATGTCTTGACTCAACATGACCTGGATAGATTATCATGCCTAGTAAATTAATCATTTAAGAAATAAAAAATTATTGCAAGATCAGCTGTAGCTGTACAGCATAAAGCATTGAAATACGCAGAAGATGCTAACAACTATTTAATGCAAACTCTTCAAAGTCTAAGTGGAGAAAAGCACTCGAAGCTAAAGAGTGGTCAAGATTTAAAATTGATATAGATGAACTTGAAAAGATTCATCTTCGAAAAGAAGTATGTTTAACAGAACAGGCAAGTAGTTACTAATGATGTTGTATTTGCTGTAAGTTCTAATTTAATATATTCTATTCTTGGAATTCTTAGATGCATCAACAAAAAACTAATGATATTAAAATATAATTCGGATAATGTTACTTACCTAATTACATTAATGCATACACATTGTGTAGACTACAATATTAGATTAAGATAGTTCAAAAAAAGCTTTTATTACTCATATTACATTTTTGTTAAATAATATTATCAATTTTTTCTTCTTGAAAGACTTTATTGCATAAATTGAGAGATTTTAACAAAAAATTGGTGAAATATAATGATATTAGTAAGAATAAACTCAAATGGTCTGTAGTTGAATTTTGATAACCTATGGACTGACATCATGAACATTTTGTATAAGCAAAAAATAGCTTTAAAAAAATATGGGTGCATCCAAGCTCATAACAATGGGATTTAATAAATTGCAATCAGAATACTAGAGAAATATTATTACATAAGCACATATATATATATATATATATATATATATATATATATATATATATATATATATATATATATATATATATATATATATATATATATATATATATATATATATATATATATATATATGATGACTATTTCTCAAGAATTCATAAAATGTTCAAGCACCTGAATGGCAGAACATGACTCGATCTTAGGATCTCACACTTCAGACTCTAATACTGTATTGCAGCACTATAATGCTCAGGACATTGGAAATATCATAGACTCATACTTTCTAAACTGATAGTTCCATTATACATATATTTTATTCTAATAATATGCAAAATATTTTTTATTCTTTAGAAACATTTACTATTCATAAAATTTTTAACAAATATTAAACATTAAAATTGTGAACTTTTAGATGGTCATGTTAAAGAAGTAAGAAAATTTTTTCAGAAATGTGTGTGAAAAGTGTGTTTTATTGTTCTCTTGAAGAATCCTGTTTGCTTCTTTGATAATAATCTGTGAATAACATGATTAAAAAATTGTGGCATTTTATGATTGACAAAATAATAAACTGAATGTAGAATTTCATAACCAATAAAGGGATTTGAAGATAGAACTTCAGTATTGATAAAAAGTCTTAAAAAATGATGGGTGAATAAAAATTGCAAAAGATATAGAGATATTTGCTAATGTGATTACATTAGATATTTTTTTGTAAGCATTGAAGGAAATATATTCATCTAAAAAGATATAATTCTATTAAATTCATTGGTGGCATTCTCTTAAATAATGACAATGATATTTCAAATAGATAAAATAGAGTACTTTGATCATCTTTCAAATTAAAATGACCACTTGTAATAATATATCCACTTCATTTATTTATTTAGATTTACACAAAGTTAAAGTAGGTCTTTTAATTAATTGAGTAGAAAATTTCTTAGACTTCTCTAATAGCAAGTATATTTACAAATACCTGTATATGGAAGTATATAATACCAAATGAATATGAATTCGGTTTTGCATAAGGTGTACGTATATTATATATATATATATATATATATATATATATATATATATATATATATATATATATATATATATATATATATATTCACACATAACCATAAATGTGTCTATTTTAAACATTTATTTTTTACAAAAAAACAACAACTTAATTTTATGATTTTATATATATATAATCAAAATTATTCCTCAATTTAACCAGACTATCCAAGAAATAATCTCTAAAACACTACCAATGGTTTTATGGCTACAAGCAGACTTGTTGAGTGTAAAGAACAACAAAATAACAACATATTTAAACTAAACATTACCCACAATTCCACTTATCTCTCATATATCCTTAATATTAAAAAAAACTTTTAAATAAATTAATTGCTTCAGAATCATACATTTTTAATAATATTTCTTTAATTCTTCTTTTTATTTCATTTCTCTCAAGTAACTTCATCAGAATTAATAGTATGAGCTGCATCTTTTTCAGGGATATATAAAGCAGAACTAAGATATTTATTTCTAATCCTACTTTTATTTACCTTTATTCTTTCATTTAAGCTCAAACTACTCTGACATATATATATATGAAAAACAAAAAACACAAGTTAAAAACTTGCATACGCTTGTATTTATGACTACAGATGGCGTTATACCAAAAACACCTTCAAGCGTTTGTTTACATAAATGTCAGAGCGAGTATTTCACTATCTCTAACTTAATTTCCACCTTCATATCATGATTTCTCGAAAGTATTTGCCATCGACAGTGAAGCGACAGGATTAAGAAACTAGATCTAAAAAACAGCAAACTCCGAGCGCCAATAATCAGTTTCTCTATTCAGCTTGAATACGCGAATTCTTTTAGACACGTAATGTCCTCAAACTCAGCACGCATTTAGTCAGATAGCTAGATGGGCTTGATATCAGTTCAGCATCACTACATATTGTAGAAGTCCTGCAATATAGATCATCGCAAGAAAAGACTCCCAAATGTACATCGACTAAAAATAAAAATACACAGAGTTAAAAATTTGTATACGCTAGTATTTAAGACTACAGATGGCGCTATACACAAAAACACCTTCAAACGTTTGTTTTGCATATAACAATAGTAGGGAGTATTTCACTATCTCTAACTTACTCTAATTTACCCCAATTTGGCATCATGATTTCCAAGCTCACTTGCTACTGCCAGTGAAGGACAAGACTAAGAACTAGACCTAAGGCACAACTCTGAGCGCTTAAGCAATAGTTTCCATTCAGCTTTATTAGCTTTGAATTTTTGTGGACATGTAATGTCTTCGTAAACTCGGGCTTGAATAGAAACTGTTTTCTAAATGCTCAGAGTTTGTGTTTTTAGATCCAGTTTCTTAATCCTGTCCTTCACTGATTTATAGCAAGTAAGCTTTGAAATCAAGATATGAAGGTGGAAATTTAAGTTAGAGATAGTGAGTCATCGCTTCTGACATTTATGTAAATAAACGCTTGAAGCGTGTTTTTGGTCTAATGCCATCTGTAGTCCAATGTGAAATACGTAAGCTTTATGCAAGTTTTTAACTTGTGTTTTTGGTTTTTCATGAAATGCAACTCTTTGAGGTCTTTTCTTCGTAATGATATATATTGCAGAGATTTCTTACGTAGATGGTGATGTGAACTGATATCAGACCCATGTAACTATCTAAGTATGCGATGCTGAGTTTGAAGACATTATATGTCTACAAGATTCATTCACGCGTAAGCTGAATAGAATCTGCTTCCTCAAATGCTCAGAGTTTGAAGTGTTTTAGACCTAGTTTCTAATCCTGCCCTCGACTGACGCATAGCAAATAGCTTTGAAATCGTGATAAGAAGGTGGAAATTAAGGTAGAGATAGTGAAATACTGCTATCTGACGGCTTTATGTAAACAAGCGCTTG
>JAQFVV010013043.1:0-81805 GCA_028023455.1 Epiperipatus broadwayi | reverse complement strand
ATATATATATATATATATATATATATATATATATATCCAGAAATAGACTTTCTATCAAAAATTTTTTTTGTATTATTTAATACATTATTCAAAGTAATACCCTTTTCCAAGCAATTTTCTTATTTTCAAACAAATTATTATTTTTACATACAATTCTATAAGAAAACAATTTAAATGGAAAAGAAATAAAATCATATTTTTTCTTTATCATTACAAATATTATTACTATTAAATAAAATGCTTTTAACAAATATATCAGAGTAACCAACACTCAAATAATCTTTATAAAATGTCTCTTTTTGAAACAAAGCTATCCCATTAGAATTATTTAATCTCATATTTCTATAACAATAATTTCTTAAAGCAGTTACTTTATGAGATACAGATTGATAACTATCAAGTTTAATTATAGACCTTAACTCTTTACTCTTAACACAATAACTACATACTAAACAATTATTCTTTATATTTCTAATCACCAATAGATCTAAAATTTTAATTTAACAAAATCTAACCTCCTTCCTTCCATAACACATGTCATAGAAGGATAAAAAAAACAACTCATTTACCAACTCTTTTAATTTATCATTCTGAACTACAAACAAACAATTATTCACTTATCTCATAAATAACTTTAAATATAAAAAAATTCTTCTTAATAATAATTTCCTCTTCCAAATAATTAATATAAACTGAACAGATTAAAAGAGAAATAATATAACCTATAATTACAATTATAAGATTATAAGATTAAGGTAGGTTGGATAATAAGTTATATTATTACTCCTTTAATCTGATCAGTTTATATTAATTATTTGGTATTATTAAGCAGGATTGTTTATATTTAAAGTTATTTGTTAGATATGGTGATTGTTTGTTCGTAGTTGAAAATGATAATTTGAAAGAGTTGGTAAATGAGTTTATTTTATTTCTTCAATAAAATATGTTGTAAAAGAAGGATTAGATTTTATTAAATTAAAATTTTTATATCTATTAGTGATTACAAATATAATGAATAATTGCTTGGTATGTAGTCATTTTGTTAAGAGAAAAGAATTAAGATCTCTAATTAAACTGGATAGCTATCAATCTGTGTATCTCATAAAGTAGATTCTTTAAGAAATTATTGTTATAGAAATAAGAGATTAAATAATGCTAATGGGGTACCTTTGTTTCAAAAAGGCCAATTTTATAAAGATTATTTGAGTGTTGGCTATTCTGATAAATTTGTATTTTATTTAATAGTAATAATATTTGTAATAATATAAAGGATAAAGAAATATAACTTTATTACTTTGCCATTTAAATTGTCTTCTTAGAGAATTGTATGCAAAAATAGTAATTTGTTTGGAAATAAGAAAATTGCTTGGAAAAGAGGTATTACTTTGAATAATTTATTAAATAATATAAAGGAAATTTTTGATAAAAAGTCTATTTCTGGAGTAGTGTATATTATCCCTTGTTTTTGCAAAAAGGTATATTTAGATCAGAGTAGTTTGAGTTTAAATGAAAGAATAAAAGTACATAAAGTAGGGTTAGATATAAATTTCCCAGTTCTGCTTTATATATCCAAGAAACAAAATACAGAGCACACTATTAATTTTGATAAGGCTTCTTTGAGAGAAATGAAATAAAAAAAGAATTAAAGCTTTATTATTAAAAATTTGTGATTCTGAAATAATTAATTTATTAAAATGTTCTTTTAATATTAAGGGCATATGGGAAGTAAGTAGAATTGTGGATAATGTTTAGCTTAAATATGCTGTTATTTTGTAGTTCTTTACACTTGAGAAGTCTGCTTGTAGTGAAACCATTGGTTGTGCTTTAGAGTTTTTTTTTGGCTAGTCTGGTTGAGTTGTGGATTTTGGGTAGTTTTAATTATTTATTGGTTGGTTTAGCTTTATGTTATATATATATATATATATATATATATATATATATATATATATATATATATATATATATATATATATGGTGATACAAAGATTTTCATGGGTTGCATATATAAAAGACATATTTTGCGGTTCGTCCATGTTAAAAAATTTAAATATTGATATACCGATGTTTTGACTTGATCATACAAGTCATCCACTGGGTGATAAAAGATAGAAAACTGGTTGTAGAGGAGCTACAATCACTGATTTGAAAAAAAAGTTAAAGTTTCACCAATAGCAAAAATGTTAAATTAAGAGATCACACTACATATTTGGAAGAAAACAACAAAAGCCATTATTAACAAATTGTCTATTGAAACATAAATAAAAAATAAAATAATCCCTCATGAAAAATCATGTGTCTGACCAAAATTTTATGGATTTCCAAAAATTCACAAACCAGATACTTCCCTTTGTCCAATAGTAAGCGCAATAGGATCTCCAACTCATATTTTAGCTAGATATTTATCAGGTTTCATTAAACCTACAATCCCATCTATTAAATTATACATTAAAAACTCTTTTCATTTTATTTCTGTTTTAAAACTTTAAAAATTAATGCTAATGACATTCTGGTCAGTTAGATGTTGTGTCTTTGTTTACAAACATTCTAATTGATGAAACTTTAAATATAATGTCACAACATTGCAATTTACCAGACCATATTATTGCTTTGATTAAACATGGTCTCTTGAACACATATTTTATATACAATGGATAGCATTACAGACAAGTTTTTGGTACTCCTATGGGCTCACCTATCTCAGGAGTAATAGCTGATTTATTCATGGGAAATATAGAAGCTTGTGCTTTAGAATCATCATCTTTAAAACCTCTCATTTGGCTTAGATACATAAATGACACTTTTGTCAACATGGAAAAAATAAATTAGATGATTTTTCTTACATTTAAATAATATGCATCCTCATATAAAATTTACAATGGAGACAGAGTCTGCTGGAAAACTCCCCTTTTTGATGTTCTAATCACCAGAACACCAAATAGTTTATCTTTTTTGATTTACAGAAAGAATACACACACGGACAGATATTTACATTTCCATTCTCATCTTCACCCAACTCAGTAGTTTCTGTAGCCAAAACTTGTTTAAATAGAACAATTAACCTTTCAGATAAGTCACATCTGAAAGAATAAATAAATCGTATTAATAGTGTCTTATTAGCAAATAGTTATAATTATAAATTTATAAAAAAAAACCTTATTTCAAGCCCAAAATAGAAAACATAAAGATGATAAATCAGCTATTAGGATTTGTGTTCCATATGCAAAAGGAAATACAGACAGTATTTGGATGTATAGTAAAATGCTATAATATAGATACAGCATTTTCTACTCATCAAAAGATCAGCAATATAATAACCAAGCCTAAGGATTCAATCCCTCTTGAATCTCATGGGGTTTATCAAATCTCATGTGAAAATTTTAAAGCTTCTTATATAGGTATGAGTAATCATCACATCAGTGTTAGGAGAGATGAGCTTGCTAATACAGTTAAACACCACTCATCACCAGCAGCACTCTCACTCCATACTATAAATTCAGGTCATAAAATTGATATTTCTAGTACCAGGATCATATCCAGATGTGATAATGTGCAAAATTAGAAAAGCCATTGAGATACTTAAAAGGCCAGATTGTATCAATAAGTGAGATGATACATGCAAACTTCCTCCTATTTGGAAAGATTTTTTAAAAAACATTCTTAATTTAACATTTTGCTATTGGTGGAACTTTAACGTTTTTTTTTTAAATCAGTGATTGTAGCGCCTTCTATCTTTTATCATCCAGTGGATGACTTGTGTGATGTCTAAACGTTGGTATACCAATATTTAAACTTTTTAATACGGATAAACCCGCAAAATATGTCTTTTATATATATGTGTGTGTGTGTGTGCGCGCGCGCACCTGTTAATTTATAAATGTATTTAAATATACACTAAATGTACTGCAAGAGAAGATATTGTCTTGACAACAGATTGAGATTATTGCTTGTTATTGATATTGGGATTGTCTAAGTGTTGACTGATTTTATGATTATTTATAAACCCATTTAACCTTGAGGATTATTACACTTATTATTTAAATAATGCATTGGGTGCTATTTGAAAATAATAATTGTAGTATGAATGTTATAATTGACTATTTATTAATATGCATTCCGAACAGACTATATTTATCTGACTGAAAATTTTATTTAAACTTCTTTATATCAATAATTTTAATCTATGTGGTCAAGTTGCAATCTTTAGTGTCTATATAAATAATATATTGGACCATTTGCTTTGTCAACAGATTGAGATTATTGATTGTTTTTGATATTGGGATTGTCTAAGTATTGATTGATTTCAATGATTATATATATTTAAAAATGTTTATATATATATTGCCTACAATATTTTTATATATAAATAGATATTGAGAATGAAAACAAACCAATAGTGGTTCAAATCAATAACAATCTTTTTACTCTGTTCAAGTGAGAATAGGAAATGATTCTTAAATAATATTTAATTCTAGCTTTCTTTTTATACACAAAAAATTTAGAATGTGTGTATGTGTATATAATTAAAAGGGTGCATATATGTTTGCAAAGAATGTAGTTTTTAATTCGTGTGATTAACATAAAATAAAAAATGAGATGAATTAAAATTAATGTCATTATTGTGAAATTTTCACACGCACTTTTAGATCAAACAATATAGCATAGTAAAAGTATATACAAAAATTATAATTTTCAAAGCGCAGTCATTCGCAAAAAAAGTTGAATTGTTAAAAAAAAAATCAGATCAAAGCAATATATATATATATTATGTGAATAACTGTAACACAAATTATCCTCCATTGCATATGATATAAAAACAAAAATTTCAATTCTACGTTGAAAGTCTATTACAAAACAAATGACAAAAAAATGCAAAGGAATCTTCCAACATCGACCATTTTTATATCCAGCATCCCAATGTATTTTGCAGAGATTACAGTTTATATACATATTTATGAAAAAATTGAGTTGTAGAAAATGTCATTGATCAACCTATTTATTGATGGTATCACTCGAGTAAGTTATAAATATAAAGCAAAAAATGTGCGCTTCTATATTGAATATTTATATTTAGACCGTCACAATATTTCCAATCAGACGTAGCAAATATATGCTGCATATATATCTAAAAGTTAAATTGTTAAATTATTAATTTATTTTTTTAAGCTTGTATAAATTTTAAAAAAAATATTTTCTTACATTTGGAATTATTATTATTTTTCTGTCAAAAATCTCGAAAAGTATTAATAAATAAACTTATAAGTAAAATAAAATAGATAACCGAACAGTTTGTCGCGTTTGGAAATCATAAGACTTCGCTATGATCCAAGAATCTTTAGCTTTTGAACCAGTCAATAAATCATGCAAGGCAACTAAATGATTATTATTTATGCAATAAGAGTTTCCTATTTCGCATCCATAAGTGATTAAAGAAATAGAAAATATTGCATAATTAAAAATTTCCAGGTTAAGCTGTAACAGAACTCATTTTATAAGCAGCCTAGGTCTTTCTTTTATAATTATATAAAAATAAAATTCCTGTTATTTCCCATATTTCTCCCCCAGATATTAGACCCTTACAAAAATGTATAAATAGCTGTTAAGCAGATAGGACTTATTAACAACTCAATATATTTGCAAGTTTTTGGTTTTATCAGTGCATTCACCTTAGCTTATATTGATACACTAACTAAAATTTCTCTTAAATTAAGTTTTTTTTCTTTGGGATGTTCTACCAATAATCTCAATTATGTATAAAAAGTAAAATTTCTATGCTTCCAACCAAATTTCTTTTTCAGGTGTAACAATAAAACCAATTGACTTTGATCTTCATAGATACTACTGGAGTCTGGTCAATAGATCCAAAATATTCCATGAAAGAGTTATGTTCATTTGTTTTATATATGGAATTTAAAAGCTTCTGATCTATGTAGATATTGAAAACAAGAATCATAAAATGCATAAATCAATGACTGTTGAATCTATAGTTAGAAAGATAGAATTAAAAAATTAATAAAGCTACTAGTTAATCTATCTTCTGGTTGGAATCCCTACAGTTTTTTTATATTTTGTTCCATACACTGAATAAATAAATAATTAACTACAAAAAGTTTATTCTAATCTAAAGAAGGCCTTTTGATTTTTCTTTGAAGCCTTAGCAGGATTAAGTAGGACAAATTGCTATTGGAAATCTATACATTCATGTTGTAAAAGAATAAGAATGGGCTGTTTATCGGATTATTGAGCTTATAGGTTTTTTATCTTTGAGTGTAAGACCAATAAACACTATGGTCTTTCTTGTCAATTTCTCTGTTGCTTTAAACTGAAACAACAGTTGAGAAAATGTGTGTGAGAATGATCTTTTTTTAGATTATTTATAATAATAATTGACAAATTAAATAATTTTTATTCCCAGGAAATTGTAAATTTGTTAGCCAAAGCAGTAATTGTCAACCTAAGGCAGACAGTGTTACAAATCTTCTGATTGTCAACCTAGGGTGGCATTTAATGATGATGTTTTAGTTAATTTCCTACAACTTCAGATCACTTTAAGTGAAGGAAAATTAAAAATATTAATTGGAATATTATTAGTCTTTGTGAAATTAAAAGAAATGGTAAAAATATAATTTATTTAAAAAGTGGGCATATCTTTACTATAAAGACATATATATTGAAAGCATAAGTAGAATGAGATTCACTATAAATAAAAAGAACAACATTGAGGATAATGATGGTATATAACATAGGTTAGTTATTCAACGTAATGAAAAATAGCAATTGAAGATAAGTTGGGGTTATGTCCAAACTAGCTATCATTGTGATAAAGAAATAGAGAACTTTTATTTAGTTGTACAAATTATTTTTGATTACATCAACTAATATATTAAAATTTCAGGAGAAATTTTAATATTAGAATTGTTAGGTATTGGAAGGTGTAAATGCTGTAAGTAAATTTATTTATGCTAACAGAAATGACAGAAAACATTTGCAGAAAAATTATGAATTCTTTCTTTGAGAAATATGCTAAATGAAATTGGGCATGTAAACATTGAAATGAAAGTACAGCGGAATTGAATTATATTTTGGTTAAAAAATTACTCAGTCAACATTGTTATATTCTTTATAGATTTGACATAGAAAATGATAAATGATTAAGGAGATGTAAGTTATAAAGTAAAGCAAAATTAGAGAGTAAAAAATATTTAAAAAAACAGTATTAATATTGATATTTCTAATCTTCAGCACTGTAATGAAATTAAACTAAAACTTGCTACTCGTTTTGAATTTTGACTGACTTAGAAGATAGTTCAAACTTAACTGAGATTAATGATAAGATGGCTGATATTCTATTGAAAACTGCAACAGAGATAACTAGTACAAAAGGAACAATTCACTAGTAAATTTCCAATTTAGTTCAATATATGAAGAAAAAGGATATATGAAATTATTTTAAAATGATTCATTAAGATCTGAATATCTGACTTCTGTTAAAATGATACAAATAATAATAATAAAATAAGAAAAAATATCTGTGATTTGCAATGAAAGTTGTAGAAGAAAATAAAGTTTCAAAAATATAAAACATTGCTAATGGAAAAAAGGTTATTTCTGGAATAAAAAGATATAACTACTACTAAAAAGAGGGACAACATGAATTAAACATGAATTATGTAGAAAAGTTCTACAAACAATTATATAGTAATAAAGAATTAGAAACCAAAGTATTACTACAATTATTAATTTTTGTAAATTGCCAAGTATTTTAAAAGAAGCGATAAAACATGCAATTAAAATTTATGACTGAATAAAAAGAGCTCCAGAACTTGAAATTATTGTTGATATCTTAGAAAAATCAAGTGAAAAAATTAAAAAAATGTTGAAATGGCTATATATCAAATATCTTGTATCAATAATTGGAAAAATGCTTTAGTAATATTGATAGTTTAAAAAAGTGATACAATCCTTAGTCTTTTATCATTTCTGTACAAATTTTTTATCAAAATAATCATACTTATTTACAGGAAATTTTGAGCTTAAATCTGCCAAAAGAACAAGTGGGATTTAAAAGTACTTGTTTTTTTCAGTGGATCATATCCTAATAAGAAGAGACGTTACAGAAAAGCAGAAAAGACCAATGAACAATGTAAGTTGGCAATTGTTTGGATTTGTAGATTATGAAAGGGCATTTCAGTTCATAAGTATTTGTACATTGAGTAAGACTTCAGACCATTTTAGAGTCTTTAGATATTGTATTATTTTGAAAAATATTTATCAAAATGCTACAGCAGCGATTAGATTACCAGATGATACTAAAAAGATTCGTTTTATTAAAGATTAGAACAGCTGATTTAATATCTCCAAGAACTTGTAATTGCATGAGAAGTTTTTTGCAGATTAAATTAAAATACATGGAAATCATTTAAAACTTTAGGAAATGTTGTAAAATATAACTTTATCTTTCTTATTGCATTGCCAAATCCATATTGTATTGATATCATTTATTTTCCTTATTACTTTTTCCAATGCTTTTTTATGACCCACTATTGATGGTTTCGATTGCCCCAGCTATCTTTTCCAGAACTATTACAAACACAGTACAAATACATAAATACAATGAACAAAAACTATTGACGGTTTCGATTGCCCCAGCGATTGCTCTGGCGATCTTCTTCAGAATTGTAACAAACACAATACAAATTCATGAATACAAATATGCATAAACATTTGTATTCATGTATTTGTATTGTGTTTGTTATAGTTCTGAAGAATATAGCTGGGGCAATCGAAATGTCAATAGTGAACTATAAAAAAAGCATTGTAAAAAAGTAATAAAGAACATAGATGATATTAATATTAAATGTAAAAGTTTTCAGATAAAAGTAAGAAAGTAGAACTAAAGATGAATGATAAAATTAAAAAAAATAAAATAAAACGATCTGCATGGATTTTTTCAGAAGAAAATCAAAGTGATATCACGAATTAGAAACACTTAACAATTACAAATATTTGGGTAAGATTATCAATAGAGATAGAATATAATGAGTGAAATCAATAATAGAATTAAATTGGATGAATGTCATTGGTGTAAATAATTTAATTTTAAAAAGAAATATGCTTACATGTTCGAAAAAGGGTTTTAATAAATAAGTTTTACCAATTCTTAATTGTGGATCTAGATTTGGATGCTTAACAGAAAAGCAATAGAGAAATGAAATAATGTTTAGTGGGAATAATAAGTAGGGACAGAAAAAAAATTACTTGGTTGAGAAAATAAATATATATCATTGACATCACTGAAAAAATTAACAGACTAAAATGGAGCTGATGTAAAATATTGTTTAAAGAGATGATAATAGATTGATAGTTAAAATCTTAAACTAGATTCCGAAAGTCTAAAAAAATCTAGAAAAAGATCACATGTGATTGATGAATGAGGTAAAGAAAATTTATTGGGGTTAAAAAGAGATTATGGATAAAAATAATCAGGATTAAATTTACTGATCTTTATTGTGAAATAAATCGATAATGTATAAAATAATGATGATGATGACGTAAAAATCTATATAGTTTTTTTTTATCTAATAAAACAAAACATATTCCAGGATATTATTAAACTCTTCCAAAGATGATTGATTTTATTTGAATCTCTAGAAAAGTTTGAACTTCTTATTTAAAATGTAGTTATAATATTAAAAAGAAATTGAACAACATTAAAATAAACATTTAACATCAAAAACTTTCCTAAAAAGCATTTTACGTTTCAACATTTAAAATAATTTTATGTCATATGTTATAATCATTTTGCATGTGAGAAAATGAGTAATGCATAAATTATTTCATTTAATACAAGTTTTAATTAGCTTTTATAAACATGCTTTGATTTCATTTAAGTGCATGGCTTTTCAGGAATGAAGTTCAAGAACTCTCCCATTTTAATGATTTAGCAATAATTGCATATGACCTCATCTTCTTAGATCAAAATAATGGTCTTGCGTTATTAGCCGAGAGGTATCGCAGCCGCCATGCTAACAAATAGTTGGTTGCAGACGGTTGTGGGTTCACGTCCCGGCCGATGCTATGACATATGGAAAAAAAAATAATGCTTTACATCTAAAGTTTCAAAATTGATGTATTATAATAAAATATGTTAACAGAAAGCTGAGCAATGGAAAACTTCTACTAACAATGATCCAGCATTATTTCTTAGCTATAATATTTTATTACCTACTTATTTGACTTGGTTTTAAATAGAAAACTATGAACACACACATATTGGAGCATAAATAGCACACATATCACAAGTATATACAAATGCATACATAGAAGCCTTACAATCATTAACTCTATAGCTTGATAAATCTAAATGTAAATTAGACATAATTGTTGCAGATCTGGAAAAATTTGATTTTAATAAATGTACAGTTTAATGAGCCTATAAAGTTAATGGCTATTGGGATTCTGATATGACAGCAAAATGGATTTCAGCCTATTACCTTGTTATTAGAGTTCTATTTTTTTTTTTAAATTTACATTGATAAGCTCTTTTTATTAATTAATAAATATGCCAATATTATATTTACTCTAGACTCTAATTTATTATAACTTAGTTTTTATAAATTTTTGTTTATTTCTTTTCTCCCATATTTCAAATTTTTTTTAAAAAATTAGTAATCCATGAAGATTGGAGGTAGATGAAACACATGATGTTAATTATGAATAATCTTGAATCAAAACTATTTTCCTAATTTATCTAAGGTCACAAGGAGTAACACCTTTGTAAAGATGTTTGTACTACTTTGGGAGTGTAATGCAAGTAGTTGATGAATAATGCCATTGTTTGGAGACTCACTCAAATCTACTTCTTTATAGTGACTTTCTGTTTATTCAGACATTTCTTGCCAGATTCCAGAAGATAAATTGTTCCACAGAAAATATACAAAAAGTTGTTAAGCAGAATTGGATTTATCAGTAACTCAAAATATTATTTCACCATCTAAGAATCATATCAAGATTTCCTTTTATTGGATATTCTTCCAAGCATCTGCAATACAAAAATTAGGAATAAAAATAGAATTCTTATAGGATTCCAAAACATTTTTTTAAATCTTTCTAGATGTAACTGAGTTTTATTAATAGATTTAGAAGTCATGATCATTGTGCTTATCTGATTCATAAATAAAATTTAACAGCCATTGGTCTACGTAGATGTGAAAAAACAAAACTATAATGACTGTCAAATCTATTGCAACTGTATCAGAATTGAAGGATTTAATAAAGCCATTAGTAAATCTATCTCATGTTTGGAATTTTTAGACTTCTCTATGATATTTTATTATAATTACCCTATCTCAAAACCAAATCCATAACTAAATAAAATAAAAACCTATCATTATTATTAGGTCCCAAAACTGAAGTCAATTTTTATGGATTATATAGATCGTATTCTGCCATAAATTTACAATATAATATTTCTTTTCCTAATCTGTTGTTTAAAAGAATGCATTGCTATTGACATAATTATAATCAATTGCCATTAGGATTATATATATATATATATATATATATATATATATATATATATATATATATATATATATATATATAATCAAAAATTTAAATATACAGATAAACCACTGTATTCCTTTTGAATGGAATAACTTTATAGCCATCCTCAGAATTAATTATAAAGAAAAAATTATAAAGAAATTTGGAAAATTGAAAATGAAGATGATAAACGATAATTATATAATTGTAGAGGATTTGAACACAGACTTTCAAGCATCCTTCAACTATGACTCTATCTCATACAACTTATGCACATAAACACACACATGTGAAAAAGATAAATGATCTCCAATATACATATTTCATGCTGAACCAGCACTCATCAGTTGGTCCATATCATTATTTCCCACACACATATATAATCAGTGTTCCGTTTATATTAAGATAGCAAATCTTGAGTGCTGTTTCAGCATGATATATATATATATATATATATATATATATATATATATATATATATATATATATATAGGAGATCATTTATCTTTCTTATACATGTGTAGTCATGTGTATCAGTTGTATGAAATAGAGTTGATAACTGAAGGATGCTTGAAAGTCTTTGTTCAAATTCTCTACAATTACATCTAATTTCCAAGTATATTAAATTCTATCTGTATTCAAATATTACCGATTTAGCCTGTATTCTGCCCATCTCTCTTCTGTGTATTTAAATGAACAAAATCCTACACATGAGGAGTCAGATTAATTTAAGGTCAACATGGGCATCACTATAATATTGGTATCAAAAAAAGATTTGGGTATATCATTATCAGATTTTCAATGGTATAATTGGCGGAAGAGTTGGTGAGTGGAGTAGACTGAAGCCTATTCATTAAAGTTTGAAGATTTGCTATCTTAATATAAACCTAGCACTGATTATATATATATGTTTGGGAGATAATGATCTGGACCAGCTGATGAATGCTGGTTCAGTACGAAATACGGATATTAGAAATCATTTATTTTTTTCGCATGTGTGTGGTTTTGTGTATCGGTTGTGTGAGATAGAGTCGATAGCTGAAGGATCCTTGAAAGTCTGTGTTCAAATCCTCTACAATTAGATCTAATTTCCAAATATAATAAATTATAATTGTAATAATTATATAAATAAATCTAAACATATTACATTTAATCACAACATATTTAAACCTATTCATTAATCCATATATAATTAAAATATATAAATATACAAAGGTATACATACCTACCAACACAAACATACATTTTCATCCATAAATTGCCAACAATTTTGGTACATAAAATAATTTTTACAAATAAAGAAATAAAAAGCAATATAACAATAATACTATAGCAACAATTACCGAAATTAAAATCAAAACTTAAAAGTTATCTACACATTCAATTATTTTCATCTACATTTTAAATTTATAGTATTCTTCATAATTTATTTTTGTCGTTAATTGTGAAAACGGCTTATGAGGTTCGATTGAAACTTTATTGCTATGAATGAAGTTTTATTCCAAAAAAAATTGGAAATATAACCGTTTTGCCATTGATGATTATTTGCAAATGGGGGGAAAAGTAAAAATTTTACAGATGATAATCATTTTTTGCAGTTTATATATAATTAATAATAATACACTTACACTTAGCACCAGTTTTTTTTTTTGAATGTACATTTTTATTTTTATTTTTTGGAGATTCAACATAAAATAATTTCTCAGATAATTCCTCCTTTTTTTTATATATTAACAAATATATAATTATTATCTATTAATATCGTCTATCATAGCTTTTTTAGACATTCACAATCCTCTTCCAATTCATTTACAAGGAACACATCTATTTCCACCCTTACCCCCAGTTGACTTATTATAATAAAAGTCAATTGTAAAACATGATGTAAAAATTAAGTTTTTGATTTTATATTTAAAAAACAAGTTTCCGATGAATTTCAATCATTTACGGATCTAAAAATGGGGGAAAGATTATGCTATAGGTTTTAAGCTTGACGAATGTTTTTGTTATTTGTAGTAAAAAAATCACTGCTACTATACTATTAATCCTATCGAAAATGTAAACAAATCCTAATAGCTTCTCTCTACCCGTTAACTCTCTTTTTAACATTGCTGTCATTCGGCACGATGCGGCTGAGAATTACCAAAATGATATTTGATAATGCAAATTAATTTATAAATAGATGCGCGGACAACTTATTTATTTAAACATTTGCATTAATAAACAATTCTGAATTCGGAAAAAGTTATTTCTTTTTTTAAAAAACAAAACAAAAGCAACAACATATATTAAGCATAGAAATTACTGCCAATCAGGCGTACGGTAGTTTTACTACGTCAGTATTTCTAAATCTGCTTCGAAAGAGCGGGTGTTTTGATATCTTGTAATCAATTTGAAAATTCAAATTAGAGGTCTCTGTATATCGCCAAACCGTTTTTATTATTTGCCCATAATTTAAAGCTGGGATTATTTTATTTGTTAAGACGTAACTCCCATTCACCTGTTTTGGCTAACTTGTGTGGGATTTGACGAAATCGTTCTCTATAAAAGCTTTCACTAGTACAACCTGTTCACAATTTTTATTTTTATTTTTTATAAAAATATATAAATAGTGAAAAAAAAAAAAACTTCTCTGTCGGCTAAAAGTTTTGTTTTGTAAGCTTCGTGAATGACTGTCGACATTAAATAGCGAAACAATTAGGTAAGAAAAAGAAATATTATTTTTAATTTATAAATATAATTTTAGAACATCATTTTTACCCTATATATTATTTAGCCGGAAAAAATAGATAATAATTAATGCTATAGTAGACTTTTATACATAAAGTACATATATAAAAAACTAAAACATATGCACGAATTATCTAATGTAAATATAGCATATCGATAGTAGTAGCAAGTTTTTTCTTATCATGAGATATCAACTTATATTTCAAAATGAAATATTATAATAATTTTGTTAAAAAGTTAAAAGGAAAGATTTAGAAATTATTATCGATTAGGTTCAAAAATGATTTTATTATCATCAATTGATCACTGCCAGAAGATTCTTTGAAGTACTTTCTAGTAAAGTTAACCAGTATAATATTACGCCTAAATGAGCACGCTCGTGTAGAAGTATATGTATTGACACATGTACATTGTACACTTACACTGAATAAATTACATATGTAATAAACTTATATATCCAGATTATGCTTTATATATATATGTTTAATGATGTATATACATATGACATATGTATATCTTCATATACGCATATATATATATATATATCTAAAAATGTGAACTGTATTGTAAAATATATGTCATTAAAATATTATATATATATAAATAGTCACTTTTATATGTGTTATTTATATTTGAGCTCACATATGTATATATGAGAACGGATAAATGTTATATATGCAATGACATATAGACAAATATATAATACGCGATGCATATAAATAAAAATGATTTGTGACAATATTTTATATTTGATTTTTTATTCAATTAATAGGGTAATGTTTACTATTCTTTTTTTTAAGGCATAAAATTGCTGAGTGTCAAATATTTTATGGTGTGCAAGCCTTAGCTTAGTTATTTTATTGTTTGTTATCTAAATAAGGTAAGCTCAATATTAAATTGGTAGATATATTGTTTTTCTAAATGAGTTGCTACTATAATTTGTTTACACCAGTAATGACTGGCGGACTATTAAATTGTCATAATTCCAAAAGTGCTCTAGAAAAAATAAAAAAACAAAAATAGCTAAGGTAAAAAAAATAGTTAAATAGCTTCTTAAAGTTTAAGAAGTGGCTCTAAACTTTAAAATTCTAGAACAAATTTAGTTAAAAAGGTTGAAATGGCCAGGTATCCTGTATCACATTGCATCTAGTTATATATGAAAAATGGGAAAATAAACATTAACCTTAATATTGAAATTGATTATCAAAATTTAATAATAAAATTAACTAGTTATAAAGAAAGACCTTGTGTTGTAATGATTAATTAGCACATGACCTTATCAGGCTCTCAGTATGGACTTCGAATCGACTAGGTAAAGTTTGGAGTTTTTTTTTCTTCAGGTAATCATTATGAAACTTACCTAGTTATCGAGTATTGTTGCAATTTGAGATAAGCAGATGAGAAATTATACCTAATTGTAAAAATTAATAAGAGGCGTCCTTCATCATACTCCGTTTGGGTGCTAAGCACAAGATCATGAACAAATTTAGTTTATCATATATTTTATTATTTCTTACAGTACTTTAAACATCCAATAGCATATTTAATTTGCGATATTCATCTAAAAGTTTTACATGTTTAACTTTTAATTAATGCAACATTAATATTTTGTTTATTTATTCAAACGAATATTTTAATTCATTTCGAATTAATAAATTCGAGACTAATAATTGAATTTTTAGTTTTTATCACAAAAAATTAACGTTTTTCAAAAATGTTTATTTAAAAGATATTTATATTTTCAAAACCTATTTAAAACCTGATTGTCTAAATAGATAAATTATGTAAGAATAATAAAAAAAAATTAAAGAAAAATTATGTTAATATATATATATTTAATACAGTACTTTTAAATGTCTTTTTTTAGTAGAAACATTTCAAACTGTGACATCGTATTAATTAATTAAAGTTATCTTTATAACACGTGTGTTTTCATGCATAGTAAAAGGTATAATTAGTCTTAATTCTTTGTAGGGCAAACGATTATATTTTTATAATTTATCTTTTAACTATGAATAACTAGTGAACTATTTGGCGACTATTAATTTGATGGCTAATTTGATGGGCTATTAGGAATGTTAACGTTTCCATTAGATTTAAACGCAATTTCGCTGATATGCCAGTTGGATACATTAACCATTCTTGCACAAGAACTGTTTTCTGTATATTTATATATACACTAATATTTTTTTAAAATATATTTTGCTTTAGAACATTTTTATTAATGTTTTTAAAAATTACTTCAATTTGGCCTAATTTTCATTTATTTCAAATTTGTTTAAAATCAAATATAATTTTTTTAATTGTTTCAGTTATATTTTTATAAACTTCATAATTCGATTTAAATATTTGATTTCCATAATCGGTGAATAAAAGTTTATTCTACAACACACAGTATATATAATATTTGTCTTATATCGTTACGTAATACAATGAGCACATAGATTAAAATACTAAACAATTAATCACACAATACACTAATAAAAACAACTGACTAACGCACTCATGTGTGCGTATATATATATATTATTTATGCCAGCTTCATCTTTTTAGTTAAGGAAGATTTTATAATTCGCGGTATACTTATGGAACACTTTTATTAAATTTGGAATTGTTTATAATAAAAAAATATCCAATACCCATACAATTATACCAAAACAACACCTTCCAAAAGCGAAACAAAAAATCAATTTTTATTGAATTTGTTATGTCTATAACTTTAATATTATTTCATGGAATATTTGTTTTTGCCTCGTGTTGAACTCTGTGCCATGCATACGTGTATCTTTAACATAAATGTATATGTAGCATTTAAAATAGTTATTTATATATATATATATAGGAATTTGAACTCAAGACTTTCAAGCTCCCTATAGCTCTTCACTCCATCTTATACACATACACATGAAAAAGATAAATAATCTCCAATATGCATATTTCATGCTAAACAAGCCCTCATCACTTGGTCCAGATCATTTTCTACATATATATATACAACCAGTGCTCAGTTTATATTAAGATAGCAAATTTTCAAACTTTAATGGACAGGCTTCAATCTTCTCCACCCTTCAACTCTTCAGCCATCCATATCATTAAAAATCTGATGATGGAATGCTGAAAACTCATGATGATGGCAATATTATTGTCATACCCATGTTGACATTAAGTCACTCTGATTCCTTACATATAGGATCTTAATATGTCCTATAGGATTTAATATCAACATGGGTATGACAATAATATTGGCATCAACATGGGCTAGCATTCCATTATCAGATTTTCTATAATATGGATGGCTAAAGAGTTGGTGAGTGGAGAAGATTGAAGCCTGTCCATTAAAGTTTGAAGATTTTATATCTTAATTTAAACTGAGCATTGGGTGTATATGTATATGGGTGACCAACTTATAAGTGCTTTTCAGCATGAAATACTTATATTGCAGTTTTTTTTCACATGTATGAGGTCATGTGTATGGTTGTATAAGTTGGAGTGGAGAGCTGTAGGGAGCTTGAATGTCTGAATTTAAATTCCTTCTAATTACATTAAGTTCAGAATATACAATGTACTTGTATTTAAATTTTATATATATTTTTAGACATTTATATTTATGTATAGATAGGTATATGTATATAAACATATATATTAATGAACAACAGCAAAAAACTTTAGATTTGCTGTTAAAGCAATTTTTTCCACAAACAAACTGTTACTTATTCATTTGTTGATATTTTGTAATATTAAAATATAGTGACAAATGTAGCCCATTAATAAAAAAAAAAAACTTCTGACATAATGGCTAATATTAGGCTTTGCAATAAAATGGTTAGTGCATTTAAATGTTATATTCATGATTTGAATTTTAGTCTGAGACAATGAACCTTGAAATTTTTTTAGGTTATATAAAATTTTAGGATTTTTCTTTTACATAGTATATAGTCTGTTAATCAACCTAGTTAACCATTCTGCATTGCTAAGTAAATGGTATCTGTCTATAATTATCTGGAAGTAAAAAATAACTTGTCAGATAAATGTTGGTGATTGATCATAATAGAAAAAAAAACATGATGCAATCAAATAACCTCATCACTAAAACTGGAAAGGGTATATTATTTCTATTATGTACTTTTTAATATAATGAAAAGAGAATTAAAATATTACAGAAAATCTAAAATTAGAATGTCACAATGCATTAATGAGTAAATGTTGTCATTCTCAGGATGTAAATTAGGTAAAACTTGGACCTTTTTCAAGTTTAAAATAGGCTTAGGATTATTTTTATATAGCTGGCATATAATTAACTCAAAGAGTCATTTAAAATTGAGCAGTAAGTGAATATTCAACTATTTCTTAGTACTATCTACATAATTACTATATGAAAGTTAGAAAGCCTGATAAATAATGCCTCACTTTTTTTCTATTACTCTATGATGGTTTAATGGAGAAGGATTTGCCAAGCTTACTTGTCTCAAGTCACAATCTCTTACACATGTCTTAATCAGTTTGTTCAGCATTTATCAATATCAAATTATTGCACTTTTATTTCACATCATTGATATCAACTTTATTCTTTTTTAATCACATGGTTATTGTTTTTTATGCATACACAAGCTACTAACACAGAGGGAAAACTTCATACAGTAGCACCTCTCAATACAAACATTATTGTATTTTTATTTTGGATTTAAAGATTTATATTTAACTAAAAAGGTAAAAGGTGGCTGCTGGAGGGTTACATTAAATCCTATGATCTAGGTGCAGTTCTCTCATATCCAAGACTCCTCACTGATGAAAACCACAAGCTTGAAATTAGTCAGGGGATATTGGATAAGAAGGCACTAGATAGAAATTTTTATACATAAACATTCTTGCATCCATTGATTACTCTGGCTTGCACTAAGTGGTACTACTGTATGAAGAGTTATGTCTCTGTGTTTATCCTTAGATCAGATATAAAACATAAATCTCAGATAAAAATGAACTACATCTGTCTTATAATTAAATATAAATACATAGAATATTTCAATTTTATCTCTCTTCTTTTATGTTTAATATATATAAAAAATATTAATCTTTAACTGAGGTTTAAAATTTATATCTGGGTTAAGGATAATCACTAGTTTAATAGAAGATTAGTAATAATATTTAATGTATATATTTGAAGAATTGTAGAAATTTTGATATTTGTAAGTCAAAATACAATAATGTGATATTGCTAAAATGTGAACTAATAATGGAAGATATGTGTAAGAATTTTTGATCTGGTCCATGTAAAAGGCACTGGTTTAATATGAAACACATTTTGAGAACCATTTGTCTGTTTCAAGAATTGTTGATACTTGGTAAGTTTCAGATTCAATATGGCTTGTTTTCATCCAAAAATACATGGCAATTCCACTGTTTTACAATACTGATTTAACATTGTCATAAATAATATCAGGATAGAATTTTTAACTTCTATCATACTGCTTTTATTGATATTTTTATTTTTTAAAAATCTGATGAAGCTAGTATCTAATGAACAGTCATCTACAATCTAAAGTCATTTGACTATGATTTAAGGTCTTTATCTATTGTTTATGACAGAAAAATGGCTAAAGTGTGTTTACATTTTTCTGGTCTAGTCTTTCCACAAAGTTTTTGGAATAAAAGAAATATGATTTTTGTTTGTTTATAAAATATTTTTGATTATTTTTACATACTAATTAGTTGATTATTATTTAATACAAAAACAAATACATATGTATAATTTCCATTTATTTATCTTCCATTTTTAAAAATAGAAGTTAATAAATTTGACCATAGTATAAAGAAAGAAAATCACAATATGTGTGATGTCATTATCCATCAGAATTGACAAAGTGTTAAAATGTTTTTAAATATTGTAATAATTATAAAGCAAATATCAGATTTTAAAGCATAATTTGATAGATTTATCATAAATCATTTGTTCATTCACACTAAAAAAAAAAAATTGAAAAAGAATAGGTTCATTTTTTGAAAGAGTATTTAGACAAATAACATTGATGACAGATCTATTGTTCTTATTTTCAATTCACTTTTTAAATATTTAAAAAGGTCAAATGTGATTTTTTAGAACATTATTAATTTATAAAATAAAATTTAAAATAAATCCAATTCAATTTATTGAATTCTACTATAAAAAATTCATTTTATAAAAAAATAAAATGTTGAGCATTTTCACAAACTCTTACCAGGTGATCAAAAAAAATGTCAAATTTTATAAGGGTTAATTAAAAAGCAGATATATTAATCTTTAATTGATGTTTAAGGTTTATATCTGGGCTAAAGATAATCTTTATTTAAATAAATGGTTAGTAATAATTATTCATGTACTTTTCTGGAAGGTTATCAAACTTGTGAGTGTAGAAAGTTTGACATTTATAAATCAAAATAATATATATATATATATATATATATATATATATATATATATTTTGATATATATATATATATATATATATATATATATATATATATATAAATTATTAATCAATGTCTGTATTCCAATTATAATAAAGTATATATAATTATTCAAAACAATACAATAATTAATACAGTAAAACAATATTTAAAAAAAAAACAAATATATACCAATTTAATAGAAGTACTTTCAACTATCTATGTAGTCGTTGTCAACTAGATTCAAATTGTATTAAAAAAACCGTTACAAATGTAAACAAAAAGTACTACATCATACATCAATTTTCCCACAATTCATTAATTTTTATATTGGCGGCCTGTCTGTTTATCAACTGTTGCTTTTCACTTTTTATTAACATAGCTTCTTTAATTTTGCATTTATTATTATTTCTTTCAATACACAAAATCTTAACTTTATTAAAATCAAAATCAAAAACATAATTACATGTTACATTATGATCAAAAAATACTGATGGTGATACATCATCATTTCTAACATTCTCTTGTCTTGATTTTTGCACTCATTTATATAACAACAAATGCTCCTTTGATCTTTTCTCCAATGTACATCGAGATTCCCCAATATATGCCTTTCCACAAACACATAGCCATTTATATATTGCACAACTTTGATTTAAAATACTACACCTATTTTTTGAATTATTTATTAATCTATTTAAATTAGGAGTAGTATAAAATGCAACTTGACATATATTTTTATATATCTGTTTTATAAATTTCACTTGTTCATTACAAATAAATGGTATTGATATCCAAGTATATTTTATTTTATCAATATCTATAGCATCTAAAATATTTCTATTATTATTAAACTTAGTAACAATATTATAAATTAATTTATGATCATATCCAACATTTAACAAATCCATAATAAATACATTTATGTTACTTATTTTATCAGAACTATATTTACATAATTTATTATTCCTAAATAAAAATGATTTTAAACCGGATAATTTATGTGCTATTGGCACATTTGAATACCAAAGAATATATCCTCTTTTTTCAATATCTTTTATTACCATACAATAATCTAATTTATTTTTATTATGGGTAACTTTAATATCTAAATACTGAATTGACATTTTTTCTTCAAAAGATTTACTCCATTTTAAACCTTCTAAACTATTTAATTCATTGAATAATACATTTATAATATCTAAATTTCCACAAACAAAAACATCATCAACATACCTGTAATAAATTTTAATACCTTGGCAATATATATTATTATTAAGAATTATATCTTCATATCTTGATACTACAAAACTACATATTTGTGAAACTACAGGAAGTCCCATAGGCCATCCGTAATCCATTTTATAATAATTTTCATTAAACATAGAATATAAAAATTAATGAATTGTGGGAAAATTGATGTATGATGTATTACTTTTTGTTTACATTTGTAACGGTTTTTTTAAATACAATTTGACTCTAGTTGACAACGACTACATAGATAGTTGAAAGTACTTCTATTAAATTGGTATATATTTGTTTTTTTTTTAAAATATTGTTTTACTGTATTAATTATTGTATTGTTTTGAATAATTATATATATATTTCTGTGTGTAAATAATTATTTAAATACCACATAAATAGATAATAATACTGAATAACATTAGCTAACACCATCTATAGAAATTTTTTTTACAATCTTTCAAACAATAATCCCTAATAAAAAATCAACCAATCACTTTAGGACATGTTTTTGTCATAACTGATATTAGCAGTAACCTTAAAAATAGTTGACCCTCAAACATACTAACACAATATCTATTTAAATAACATTATAATGTTCAATGTGATATTAAAGTTTGACTACTATTTTAACAATAGTTGAATGTTAATAGACATCACTTCATATACATACATTGCATGTTATAATGTGAATATAAATTATTCGTGTCTTGTGTTATATACATATGGCCATGAAATATATATATATATATGTCCCATTTATTGATTCAAATATGAAATATATATATATAATTATTCAAAACAATACAATAATTAATACAGTAAAACAATATTTAAAAAAAAAACAAATATATACCAATTTAATAGAAGTACTTTCAACTATCTATGTAGTCATTGTCAACTAGATTCAAATTGTATTAGAAAAAAGTGTTACAAATGTAAACAAAAAGTAATATGACTACATAGATAGTTGAAAGTACTTCTATTAAATTGGTATATATGTTTTTTTTTAAATATTGTTTTACTGTATTAATTATTGTATTGTTTTGAATAATTATATATATTTTATTATAATTGGAATACAGACATTGATTAATATATATATATAGTAAGAGATAAAGTTTTGAAATTTTTACATCAGGATGTAGTTTAGATAGATAGATTTTGAATAAAGAGTACACTTTTGCACTTGGAATTTGATTGATTATATATATATATATATATATAATGTTTTTACGATTATATGATGTAAAAAAAGTAGTTTGGGAGTTAAACCGTGTGTTTACTAACACACGGTTTAACTCCAAAACTAATTTATTTGTATAAATTGGTTTATTAAAATATTATTTTCATAACATTTTTTTTTTAAATTATATTAAAGTGAATATGTATTATATTAATTTGTTGTACAGATATTATGTTAATTTTTATTCATAGAAATTTCTATTTTTTATTGTTATTATTTATTTAATATATAATTTAATATTTTTGCCTAGTTTTCAAAATATTCAATATTTTATCATTATTATTTTCTTTATGCTAGACTTTATTGTAATGTTATGTTAATGTATACGCTTGTATATGTAAATGATTATTTATCTGTAATTGATAAAAGTATTGTGTCTAAGTACAATAATGAATATATAATAGCCTTAATCAAAGATAAAGTAAATGTTAATATACTGATTATTCTGCTTTATTTCCCTTACACATAATTCCTTGACACATAAAACCATTGCTTTGATAAATAGTCAAATAATAGATCTTCATAGGAAAACATGGCTCAAAGTTTCTACATGTATGATGTTTTTTTCAACAATTTTCTCCAGTTTTTTTAATCTTTTGCAAAAAAGTTGGATAAATGCAAATAAGCTTCATGTCATTCTTTAAAACCTTTTATTTAAATATTATGAGGTCTTATATTTTGGCTATGCCCTGAAAAATGTAAAAATTTATAAACTTTGTATGACTAAGCAATACTTTTCCTAGCTTCTTTAAAACAAATTCTTCCTAATTCACTTTTGTATACAATTTTTTATGAAAGTTTATAAATTCAACTAATTGTCAGTAATTTACTACAATATGTTCTTTCAAATACCACAATTCTTCTCATTAAATATTTTGTCATTGTTTATCTTTCACAACTGTATAAGCACTGTAATTTGATTTATAACTTTTATGTTGTTGTTTTTTCAAATTCTGTTCATGACTTGTGAAAAAGTTTTTGTTGACAAGTAATGTGAAAAGTAATAGGACTTTCAAAAGTAATAAAAAGTAAGAACATTCACGGCAAAAACTAGTATACAAGCCATAGAAAGGACTCATCTATTATGTTTGGAAGTCAAGATCTCTTCTGAAAATATTTCCAAAATTGTAAATTTTAGTTCAATCAGTTTTTCGTTTATTTTTTTTATTTTCCATTTCCCTATTATATTGTTTTTGTTTTGGTTATATCCTTTATGTGATCACTTACATATGCAAACATACAAAAACATTAAGTTATAGTAAATGTCAATATAACATAATTTAAAAAAGTAATGGTAAAATTAAACACTAAATACGATTATGTCTGAGTATAACATAATAAAATGACCCAAACTGATATCAAACTATTTAAACTTTTCCAAAAACAACAAGACTACAACATTTTTCTAGCTTTTTAATTTAAAATACACAATTTAAAATGAATTTTTAAAAAAATATAAGCTGCAAACAGTATAAATGTATTTTTTTTAAAAAAATTACATTTATACTACTTACAGCTTATATTTTATTTCATATAATTACATTATTCAGTAACAACTTTTATTGTCTTGTCTTGTTCATTAGCTATATATCATAAGAAAGTATGCTATAATTAACTCCAAAAACAAAAAGAGCAAACAAAAAAAAGTTTTATATGACTATACAAATAAGTTAAGAAACACAAATGCATTTACACATATCACACTAATCCCGTGGTCTTAATCTTGATGATGATGACTTTTTACTTTTCCTCACAAAAAAACTTTTCTTTCTAAAAACTCCACTGTCTTACTTAATCTACATTGTATTCTATTCTCTGCAACATTTTTCCAGTGAAAATAATTCATTTCGCATCTCTTAAAGTATTAGTTTGTAAATAACTGGTAAATGGTGTTAGCTTTTCACATAATAAAAACATCCTTCAATTTTAAATTTATCACAGTTTTTTATAAAATTTTTTTATAGAATTAATGTTTCTTTTTATATTCTTTATTGGCCCAATCCAATTAAGATGAACTATTAGAATAAATAATATCACTTTTCAGCCAGCTGGAGTATATACCGACTGATCTTACGATCTTATGTATTTTCAGAATTTTATGAGATATTTTTAAATATAATATTCTGTTCATACAGATGAAACTGGCTTCTATACAATAAATTTAACAAAATGACAATTCTATATACAATTGATTTATTTAAAGCAGTTATATCACTACGATGAAATAATATATGATGAGTTTCCCTATTTTTCAAGTTATTAAATATAGCCGAGCCTAAGGGAATTTATGTTGTTCATTAGTACATAGATTCTCATTTCTACACAAAAACTATCAAGTTATTTAAATTAATGCATATTTTCAAACAGATAAATATTCAAACCAAAATTTAAGATTTTTTTTCTTACCGAAGAAACACCACATTTTTAAACATTAATTATTAAATCATTTTAATAGGTTATTTAAAGCATTAATAACTTTCTGTAAATCTTCCTTTGAATTATCAAAAATAACACAATTATCAACATATTGCAAATCTAGAAGCCAAAAAAAATGTTATTCTTGTTTTAAATTTTAATAATTTCAAATTATAAAGTCCATTATTTAAACTTTATTAAATTTTGATGTTTGATTGGGAAGTGTTTTTAAACTATCTTAAAAATTAGATGGACCTAATACCATAGCAAGATTTTATTTCAAATATCTAAGATTTTCTACTCCTAGTATTGCTTCTTAGAAACTAGCTGCTTTCATACATTTTCATAAATCATATCAATTAAATAAGTTGAACAAATGCCCTTTATTAAATTAGTAAAAACAATGTATAAATCAGTACCTTAGCTCATAAAAATATTTCATTTGCTAAAAAGAAAAATCTATAGCTACAAATTTTTACTGGAAAGGCTTTTTTTCCATAAAATCATTGAAAGAACCTTGGTTATATTAGATAACAACATGATATTCACGATAATTATTGCAATGGATTTACCTTCTTTATTTTTAAAATTGAAATAATATAATCATTTTTAAGATCAGATGAAACTTGTGTATTCATATATTTTTAAAAAATTCCAATAGTTTTGATGTTTACATCATTCTCTATCATATCTTAAAAATTAAGAACATATAATAGTTCTGATTTTAAGCTGCAAAGAGTATTTTAACTTCATTAAGCAGGATATCTCCGTCTGAATCTCAATGAGTTCTTCATGGATAAATTAATAAAAAGAGTCCTTTGAGATTATTATTCAAAAGGAGCTCAAAATACTTCTTATTTGAAAACGTCATTTTAATCCTATAAAAATAACTTCAGATCTTGTTTTGTGAAACTTTTTTTAATTTTGAAATGTCCAAAAAAAAAAAAAATTAAATGACTCCAGGTCAGCTAATAATTGTATTGTCTTTGCAGTGTTAATCCAACAATAGTGCTTAGGTCTTTTGTCGTTTGTGGAATTTAAGTATCTTTAAATCTGCTTTTAAAGCTCTATATTTATTATTATTATTATTATTATTATTATTATTATTATTATTATTATTATTATTATTATTATTATTATTATTATTATTATTATTATTATTATTATTATTATTATTCAACTTAACAAAAAATATTCACTTAGTTGTTTTTTTTTCATATCAATATTCACTTAGTTTAAAATCAAATCCTAATAATATAGTGAATCTTAGGACGGTCTTTCTCATATCCATATTATATTCTTTAAAAAAATTCTATGCTTCAGTTACAAGAACAACTTAAAAATTTAAATTCACAATTTTATTATTTTAATCAAATCGGAAATCACTGACAGAACCCAGAGAGCTATATATAAAAACTAATACAAATCCATTATAAACGAAAAAGTACGGAAATATACCCACCAGTACTTTATCATGGATCTTCGCAGAGCGTAACTAACGCGATCTCAATACAACCATAAACTATTCTGAAATCCAGATATAGAATTCACGCTCTGTATTGTAGCTAAATTGAATACTTATATGTAAGGGGGACCGGAAAGTAATCAAATTTTTTAAACTACATTTTTAAAATAAATTTTATTTTTAAAAAATATCATTATTCAATTATGTAATCACTATCTTTAATTATAACCTTATTCCAACGATCTACTAAGTTTAGAATTCCTTTTATAAAAAAAGTTTTTCTTTCAAGACAAATGATGATATTAAATTCTTTTGTACATCATCTTGCAAACTGAAGGTTTTATTTCTTATGTTGTGTTCTAAGGATCTGAATAAGTCTTAATCAGTAGGAACCCTATCCAGTGAATATGGAAGATGTAGTAGAAATTCCTATCTTAGCTATCTAATTTTTTCTTGAGTCAATCTTGCAGAATGTGATTTTGTATTATCTTGTTTCAATATTATTCCTTTTTGATTGGCAAATGCAGGTTGTTTGATTAACAATGCTTGATGTAGTTGCTTTAATTGTACACAGTAGATGGCTGATGTGATAATCTTATCTTGTTTTATTAGTTCATAATAAATAATTCTACCAATATCCCAAACAAGTGGATGAAATCCATATTTGGCTGTTGGAATTGGAGTTTGATTTGGAGAAATTCACTGTTTTTTGTGTTTAATATTCTTATACAGCACCCATTCACTAGTTATGACTCATTCCAAAAAGGGATCATTTTTATATGGCTAACAATGAATTGCAAATCGCCCATTTCTGTGTTTTACTGGTGTCTGATAGTCCATGTGATATCCATACACTCTGTTTAAGAACCTTGCCAATCATATGTAGGTGCTTTAGGGCAATTGACCATGATAAATTAAGTTTCTCTGCTAATTCTTATATGATTTGTTTTGAATCTGATTTAACAAGGGTCTTAAGAATATTGCTACTTAGGGTAAAAGGTGTTCCAGATCATGGACAATCAGAGAGATCTTTTTTCTGCAATTATTCGAAACCACTGATGACATTTGTTAATTTTCAATTAAGTCCCATAAGTTGAGCAAATGATTTTAGTAGCTTGTTTTATGGGGGGGGGGGGGTAAAACAAAAACAGCATACAATGACATAAATGCAGCTCAATTTTAAAGTCTGCCATATTAAATAAAATAATCTAAAATTAAAAAAAAAGATTTTTTAAAATAAAAAAGTAATTCTACTATTTAAATAAAAATTAAATTTAATAATACAGTATATGTTTTATTTAAATTAAAATAATAGCTAAAAATGAACAATTAAAAATAATTGATTATTTCCCGGTCCATCTTATACACTCAAACTGAAGTATAAGCGGATCCATTTCTGTACTTTTTGTTTATTGATGGATTTATATTAGTTTATATATAGCTCGTTTGGGATTCACATTTGATTTTATTTGCATTCGAGCTATCACTATTTAATATTTAATTTTAATGTTTAAAATTGTTTTTAATGAAGAAACATACATGGCAATTGAAAATTTTGCCTATGCGATTATTTTAGCAGCATATATTTTCCTTATTAATAGATATTTGAATACAAACCCCCTCACCGACATCTTTTTTGAACCAAAATAATAAAAAAAACTATGAATACTAAAGTGAGTTGCTAATGATTAAATTTTGTAGAATTTTTTGACTAATAAAATATGCTGACAACCTTGCCAACTTTGTTTCTAGGTGATTTGAATGTAGATCTTAATCATTTTAGAGAATTATATAAAATCTTCACAATTCAATATTTTTCAAAGCATTTCAAAATAAGAAGTGGGATGATGGGTGGAATATTATTGTTTTCTCCATTATTTACCTTTTTTTTAAAAAAAAAGTTTAATTTTACATATACCTGTACCTTTTATATATATATATTAATTATACATTATTATATATATATTATATATATTAATTATACATTATTATACCAAATGCATCCCGTCTTGTAAAGACCCTTGGTTTTTTAATTGGTTGCTTTAACATTTTTTTTAAGATTTAATCTTAAATTAAAATATTTTAAATGTCAGAATTGTACATAGCTCTGACTCTAGGTTTCCAGCCCATTGTTTTTGTAATAATTGATTGCTTTAACAACTTCATAGCGTAAGCATGTGTTTTAAAGACCCACAGAGGTCCCTAGTGACGATTTTTTCAGACGCTCATTGCTAAGGTTTACAGCCTTGTTAAAACTATTATTAAAAATATAATGTAAATTAAACAAAATATTTTAATATTATATAAATAAATTTCCAAATTTTAATAAAGCTAAATTAAAAATTACATTTTAAAATATACCTATTACATTTGACAGTGCCTTCTGAATAAAAAAAATTATTATTTTTACTAGTTACCATTTATTAATGTTACAAAAATACAAAAACATTGGTTGTTTTTGTAATATTTTATTTGTAATTTTTTTAAAATTGATTACTTTAATTTTTTTTAAAGATTTAATATAAATATATTTTTTTATTAAACATTATTAATTTATAAAAGTTTGTTATATTTTAAACATTTCTAAATATGGAGTTCTTCTGAATTATATTAGGGGGTTGACCGATCATGAAAGTATAGAGTACCTTAATGCTGAATTATGAATCAGCCTTTGGAACTGTTTCTGCAGCTGGATGGGAATCTTTACTGTGAAGTATATACTATATATACTATATTTCTGTTGTTAAAAGCACTCATATTGATTTTTTTCTCAGTGTTTTTATTTAATGGCAGAACCACTTCCTTTACATTGTATTGGACAAACATACATTCACTAATCAGACAACAGAGAAAATACAGATTTTATATATAAGATAGTATGAAATTATTATTACAGTTTTAATAACATTGCACTGGGAAAAAACTTGTCTTTTTAAGGTATAGTTTGTTTAATTTCTATTGAACTGAACAATATGACAAAGATTGTCAAAAATTGTATACCCATCACATTAAAAGCTCTATCTATTAGTCTGATGATGTAAATTTGACATGTTAGATATTATGCAAAATATTATAAGTTAGTGATAATTGTTAAAAGTTGAATAGAAGTTGCATCCAATTTTGAATGTAATAATTATTTAAAAATATATTAGATGTCTTCAGGCTAATGACTTCCAGTAATATCACTCAGAATAACTTATTATTTAAGATTCTCAGCATAGAATATAAGATTAGTTAATGATTTTTTGCAAACATTTACTCATGGTCATACTACTATATTTTTAAAGCTCATAAGCTGACATACCTGCTATCAAAGAACAACAGGTGGCACTGCACTGTACCTAAAAGATAATGTTGAATATTAATATATTAGAATATAGTGATTTTAACAAATATAAAGAAGAAATGGTGGAATAAAAAATATATATATATATATATATATATATATATATATATATATATATATATATATATATATATATATATATATATATATATATATATATATAATGGGGAAAGATAATGGTTTTTTTTAAAGGACTGAGGAGAAGTAAAGGAAAAATTAGGAATAAAATTGTGGAAAAAATTAAAAGAATTCTTGAAAAATATGTTAGGAGAAATAAAAGTAAATGAAAAAAGTTTTATGAAATAAGTATAAATAAATTAAAAGTAGTTGACATCTATTACAGAGATTTCAGACCAGAGATAGATATAATACAAACTATATTTATCTCATTTTATAGTAGCTAATAACTGTGTCTTTATCAAAAAATAGTTATATCATATTGCTCAGGCATATTTCCTACATTGTACTTTTGATATAAATGACAAGATTACTTTATAAATTTACCATCTCATTATTTTTTATAATGATTCATACAGAAATTGGAATGTTGGCAAAAGTCTCATGATTAATATTTACACATGTATTTAGTTAAGTCTATATTTACCTTTAATACAAGATATTTGTGGATATAGTTCTTCTTTTTGTAAACAATTTCTTAAAAATATTTTGAGGTTAGATAACTTTTAATCTTAAAAAAAATAGTTTGGTCCTAATCAGAGTTATTACATGTGATAAAAAAATGTCATTATAGAAATTACTTACTTTTTAATATCAAGTATTACATATTAAAAATATTTTCAGGAAGGATAGCAAACAAAAACTGATGATCAACTTTGTTACATCATGATAAGAGTACGATACAAGAAATTTCTTTGGAATAAATTAATTTGCTTTCTAGAATATATTTTGTAGTATCTTGCTATCTAAAAGCTTTCATGTATTTTTTATCAAACAGCTTAATATATATTTTAAATATGCAATATGCAAAAATGATTTCTTTATAGATTTATATTAAGCCATATTATATTGAATTTTCTTCCAAAAATATAATTGAAAAATAATTATATAAATATCTTAATACTTATATCATTACTTTATAATAATATATTTTATGATTAGGGATTAATCGAAAGGTAGTAGCATTTTATCACTAAAACAACAAAATAATAATTCTCCAATCTGGCATGATTCCACTGTGTTATATTGCACAGTGTACTTTTTTACTGATAAAGATAAAATTTTAAAAAAACTTTTGAAGCCATAAATCTGTTTTCATAAATATTCTAAAATTATTTAAACTGTATGTATACTTTCATGCAATATTCATTTGACTTAGCTTTCTTTTATATATTAATATTGTTTGTCTTGGGTATATGAACATATTAAACAAAGTACTTATTTATATAATGTTTACCACATTCAATCACATCTGGCCATTTGGTATCTATACTTAATAAGAACTATAAAAAAATTTTTAAATATTAAAACCAGATGGTGAAAAGTCACTGGCTTAGTAAACATTAAGTTGGTAAATAATTTCCTTGTCTTGCCTTCAGATCGTTTAAGAAATTGAAATTATATGTATACAGTATTAATTGCTTTTACTAGAAAAATATGGCTGAGGCTAAAATTCAGTGAGGTCTACAATTAAGCAAGATATTGAAGTATTATAAAAAAAAGTTTCTGCAAAAAAAACCCCCAACAACATCCAAGATATCAAATAATTAAAGAACTACCTTGTGATTTATGTGGATATATTTGTGTTTCATGGATTGATTTGTGTAATCATCTAAAACTCATTTCTAACGTTTTATTTTTGTTATTTTTAAATTAGATTAGCTATACTCCTTTACTAATGACTGGTAACAATGATGATGATATACAATAATAAGAGCAGTAAGTACATAATGCAGAGTCCTAATTTACTACCACAAAATATTTAAACTAATTAAAATATATTGTAAGTCACGCATATATCCAAGGTTAATATATATATACACACACACATTGAGTATTTTTCAGTCCGATTTATTTTAAACAACAATCTTTCAAAAAACCACACAAACGATTTTTACTTACTTTTAATAGTTTAGAAATTATTATACTTTCTTTAATTCTAAAATAAAATTTATTAAAGATCAAATACATTTATCAACTTTTACAAATTCATGTAAGAATTACGTTGATTTTATCCAAAGATCTCACACTTAATATTTCTACTACAATATTTATTTTTAATTCATGATTGGAAAGTTTGGAAGAGTTATGTAAACTTTTATTTTCATGGTCTGCAATCCTATATTAGAAATACATGTTTTGATAGACGCAATAAAAATATATAAATTAAGTTATAACACTACGATTTTTATTTGATTTTAATCAAATTAATTAGTAATCAGACCACTAGTCTTATTATTATTATTATTATTATTATTATTATTATTATTATTATTATCATCATCATCATCATCATCATCATCATCATCATCATCATCATTATATCATTATTATTATTATTATTATTATTAAGTTTCAACAATAGTAAACTTTATTGATCCAATAGTTGCATAGTATTACAATGCCATAGCAAGATACATGCTGAATCTTGTTATTGTCAGTTCAATTTCAAGTGCTACAATGTTCTTTTTTTTTTAAAAGTACATATCTATATGGGTAATTTTACATGATTCTATCCACTTTAGCAATGTTAATTAATCGCATTATTGTCCAATAGGAGCATAATCTGGACCATGCTTTCTTTAATTTTCATTCTTTATAGCTTTGCTGTTTGTCTGAGCTGGGACCAAGTAGCTGCATAAATATCCAGGCTGGTGATCTGCTTGTCTCTAACTTGAATAAAATTCAACTCATTCTCAAATGTGTCTGGATGCCTTCTGGGGTTATTACCCAATATGAACACACACCTAGTGCACCAAAGTGCATATAAGACAAACATTGAGGCTCTTATGGCTGATATAGACCTACCTTTGTAATTTGACATAATTTGCATCATTGTAGTATTTTTTCCCCTGTATTTGCCCTGCAAAATGCATCTAGTCTGCTCCAAGGCCTTGCAGTTGAAAATTATATGCTGTAAAGTCTCCTCAGCCATATGGCAAAGGCCACAGAATGGATCAACTGACCTGTACATTCTTCTGTGATGTAAAAAATATTTAGTAGGTAAAGCATTCAAATTCATCTTGATTATGAAATCTAGGAACTTAGGTTCTAATTGCCATTTTTTGTATTGCTTGATCAGATATTTGTTTCTTATTTCTAGTATTGATGGGATCTCCTCATTATAATTATTTTGATGTATAAATTTATATATTTCCCAATATTTATATTTTTGATTCAATTGATCTGGAATTGTTTTTTCTCTCCTGCATTGGTAGATGGTGATTGCCAAAAAACAATCTTTTGGAGGAGGTCTATCTGTAGGTGTTATCTGCTCTAGGTGTCTTAATTTAGGAAATTGAGTGAGTATAGCAATTATAGCATTCCTTGTTTTGAATGTTTGAAATGTTTGTAAGCTATGCAATCCCAGTCCATTTGCTATAAGAGGGCAATTCAGTTTTGCCATTGAAATTGCCACCATATTTTTCCCCCAGATGAGCTTGCAACATATGGAATTAATGCATGCCATAAATTTTTTTGAAAATTCAACTACAGGCATGTAATATGTTATCTTGATTATTATAAGTTTGTTAATCAATTGCACCTTTGCATATATGGACAAATATGCCTTTGAGAGTGATTCAGCTATGCTTTGACTTCCTCTTTGAGCTTGGCTTGGATCTGACATCTCATTCCAATGGCTCCTAGAAAAAGGAAAGCCTAGGAATGGAGCTGGTTTTGCTCAATACATTGGTCCACATGGCTTTCCAGTGAGTGGCATCCAGGCCACAGACTTTTCTGGGTTTATGCTCAATCCATATTGCTTTGAGAATTGTTCAAGCATTGCCTGAAGCTGTGGTATTTGCTTCTTTGATGTCAAGAATACTGTGATATCTTTCATGTATGTGAGACATGCAATCTTCTGTGTTTACCAGGTATTTGAACTCCAATGAATGTGCTATTGACTTTTTCAATAAGAGAATTGATATAATAAATAAACATTAATGCACTCAGAGAAGACCCTTGGGATAGTGATTTCATTGGGATGAATGAGGGTGAATTTCAGCCATTCATAGTAACATACAGTTCTCTGCTCAGTATCAAGTTTGCAGTCAAATATAGCAGACTTTTGGGTATTTTAGTCTGCTTGAGCATATCCAGTAACACAGGGATTCTCACTGAATCAAAAGTGGAAGCAATATCTATCTGCACTACTACTGTGCTGTATTTCTTTCTCACTCTGGTGGCTATCATCATGGTCTTTAATAACAATGCTGCTTGTCCTGTTGATGATGTCTTCTTTGCAAATTGTGATTCACTGATGGTTGGTAAAATATAGGGCTCAATCTTATATTTTATAATTTTTTCCAATATTTTAATAGGAAGTGGCCTCATAGATATTGGTCTAAGCTCATTTGGCCTTGGTATGCCTTTCTTTTTCTTATTATATGACACTATTGCCATGGGATATATCCCTGTGGTTGGTTTAATTTTTTGAGCAAGATGGTTTGCTAAATCCTTGAGGTATTTAGCTGTAAAAAAACTTAAATGCTTGAAAATGAACATTGTGAAAATGAACATTGGTATCCCATGGCTACCTGGGTGACAAGCATTGCTGATAGTTCTCATTTTCTCTATTATATCATTTTCACTAACTGGTAATTCACCCTCAATCTCTCCAAACATTTTTGGCTGAAAGAAAAGGTGAGGCTCCGCACTTAACTTATCTTGAAAATATTTGAACAATGGCATAATCATGTTATGGCCAGTGAACATACCATACTCAGTCTGTATGGCCATTGGCACTTTTATGTCCATGTGTGCTGTTGTGCCATGCAAAGCTTACTTTTCTTTATCTTCAGATATTCTTTCAGTGATTCACAGGCCTTGTTATAAGCATCAGTCAGCTTTCTTATTATTATTATTATTATTATTATTATTATTATTATTATTATTATTATTATTATTATTATTATTATTATTATTATTATTATTATTATTATTATTATTATTATTATTATTATTATTATTATTATTATTATCATCATCATCATCATCATCATTAGTAATAGCAGTAGCAGCAACAATATTTTAATCTTTACAATAAAGAAAACATTATCAGGCTTTCCAATTATTTGGTTTTAAAAGTTTGAAACTTTTCCTGTTATTATTTTTTTGCTACCTGAGAATTGATAGACCTCATTTATTAATCAATATTAACTGTTTAGCTGGATTAATTATAAAATCGCAATCTCTAAAAAAGTTTCTATACCGGATTCAAAGCTGAAATTTTTTATCCTCGTTAGATTCAAACCCAGTTTGTTGAAATCAAATATGCTATTAAACCAAATGGTTTTTCATATATATATAAGTGTCCATTTGCGAGCGTGTGCATGCATTAAATTTTATTTTTTATATGTAATTTGAGATAGTTAGGCAATAAAGTTTAATATTCAAACAATAGCAATTTATTATTATCAATGGTATCTAGAAATAATGTTACTTATTTTATACTAAATTGTGCATTTAAATTAAATTATAACTTATTTGAATAAATTAAAAGAAAGTGATAAATCATAAAGAGCAACCATGAACAAAGATCAAGTACTATTGTTTGATCTTTTGAATGTATTACAATATTGCCTACTGCCTTTAACTATTTTCAGCAGAGAACATATATATATATAATCAATGGGCAAAAAATTGTTCTAATAGTTTGTAGTCTTGCATTTAAACCAACCAGTATTTATTTACTAATTCATCAATATTTATTTATTAATTGAAGAAAATTGTAAATAGGTAGGTACCTTTCTATAATATGCGTTGGCAAAATACATTTATAATATTTAAGTAAAAGAAAATGGTATAACTAAATTAAAATATTTTTTAGATAACTTAAGATATTATTAATCTTTGAAGATTCTTACTTCCCAGTTAGCATCGATTTTATAATTAATTAATTTACTTACTTAGTAGCTTTTGATATTTTTTTCAACATACATTGCACATTAATTATGTATTCAGAAGATTTACAATGTGTATTTAATGTTTATGTTCCAGCTTGTACCAATTTTAATACTAAAATATAATGAACCGTAGGAACGTAATTGGTAAAAACTAAAATGTGTGTGTTTTTTTTATATGTCAAAGCGTTGACCGGGAAGCAAACCTGGGGCAGTTGCTTGAAAGGCAGCTATGCTAACTACTAGGCCACCAACGCTTGACAAAAATGTGTTTAAATATTATTCAATATAAATATCTATATAGATATATTAAACAACCCCTATACTTTCCCATTCTTTTTAAATTCATATAAATATAGCAATGAAAGACAAATGACCCCCAATATGCAAAAAAATGTAACAATTATAAATATCCACACATGCAATTTAATATTCATTAATGCGCCATCTATATAATGAGAAGACATTCAAAATGCACTAGATAATGGATTAACAAATAATGTTAGTGCTATTAGAAAGTAAGAATCTTCAATCATTGCTATTTTAAGTCTGATGTGAAATGCTCTAACTTAGTATTAGAAATTTTAATTTATTTGCAGGATCCATAATGTTATAAATATATTCAGTATTCATTGATATTTATAACTTGTTTTGCACTATTTAAACAAATAAAAAAAATAACTTCATAGTACTATGAACATGAATAATTTTTAAATAAGAGAAGTGCTTATAAAAATATTTGAAATATGTTTCATTACTTATATTTTATAACACTACAATAATTATTAGAATGATAGTGGAACTGTCATAATTCTATTATCTCAATATCCACTATTTTAATTATTCACTATATAAAAAAAAGTAAATAGATAAAAATGAAAAATATTACAATTTTTTAATTAATAAAAAATATCATTGTATGCTTTATTTATTACTTTCTGAAAAGTAGTGGCCATTTTTTTGACTTGTGCAATTTTTTTCTATGCCTCATATTTATATACTCATACAGTAACCCAAGATTAAATTTTTTCATTTTTATTTTCAAATACGTAAAATTTTATTTAAAATGGATTCAAAACACAAAGTTAGTGGTCATAATAATTCTGTCAATCTTAAAAGAATTTGTAAAGTTCTTTCTTTAAATATCCAAAAAAAAAAAAAAAAAGAATTATTTAATTATAAAAAATTATTTTGAAATCTATTGTGTTAATCTTTCTAAGATTACTTTGGTTCTTAAGTGGTGTTGAGTATATTTGTTTTATTTACAGTGGTTCTGTTCCAGATTGATGTTACTTTATATTAGTTATTCCTTTGGTCCAATTTTGTTTCATTTAATGATTTATTTTTAATGATAATGAATCTATATTGCAGTTTTTGTATATAGAGGGCAGAGATAATCAGTGAACAGTTTCAGTTACTCATTGTATTACATGATAAAAGTTTTTTACATTTTGTTTGTCAGAATGGAAGATATATTTTTATTTATATTAGAAATTTGTTTTTTCACTTTTTAATATATTTTTGTTTATTTTGAGATTAAAATTGTTTTATTCACTTTAATAAAGTTTATTTTAATATTACAATTAATAAATTTTCATTTTTTGTTAATAAGTTTAAAATCATTTTAGACACAAAAAGTAATTTAATTTTGCTCTAGAATCTTTTCAAACTGAAGGCTATATATGATATAAATTTTATGCCAGTAGTTTACCTTAGTTATAATTTAATAGGCTTGAAAAGAGTTAATAAGAAAATGAAATCCTTCATTTATAAAATAATAAAAAATAAACCATTATGACAAAAATAATTTTTTAAAAAATATAAAAAATTATCCAAAAGAAAATAGGTGAAGCATACTTTATTATTATTGTTTTGAAAAAATGTATGCTTTCAATTTATTATTTTACTGTCTTTTTCAAACAAGCATTATTTTACTTTTCTAAAAAATTATTTTTGTCTGTAAGCTTTATTTGGTTATGTATTGAGATTTTTAAATTATGTTCTATTATAAATATGTGTATATACATGTTACATATTAACAACTTCTGTGTATATACATTGAAAAAATAATGTATACATATAAACAATAAAATAGAAAATCATATAACATTACAAAACTAACCAAAATACAACATATATATAGAAAACAAATAGCCTTCCCATAATTTACTTAACTATTTTGTGATTATTTATAATGATAGTTTGCTGATTCACATTTTTTCATAGCAGAAATTTAACTAAAATTATTAGTTTAACAAAAAATCTGAAGATGGTTATATTGTACAGATTTCATACAAATTTCAAACTCAAAGGAAGCTGACAATGACCTTATTAGTTGTATCAATACAAAAAAATCTGATAGCATTGTTGATTGATAGATTATTTGATCTCAGGATTTTCCAAGTGTGCTTTGTCTTTTAGTATTTTAGAAAAAAAATTGTAATTTTCAGTAATTTATTTACATATTTAAACTTATTTATAGAACATATTTGAAAATATTTATTTTAAACCCAAAAATATATTATTACAATTCCATTTTATTTGAAAATGTTTGTTTTTAAAAATACAAGTCATAAAAACCTGTAGTTATAATAAAAAAAGTTGTTATTACTGGCTAAAACGAATTCCTGTTATCTGTCTGCTAAATCAATTTTTTATCATAATGAATGTAATATTTCACATATAACTCATCCATTTCTTCTTTGTCCCTCTATATTTGGCTTCTTTTTATATTTTACTATAAACTCATCAACATACCTTTAACATTTTAAGCAAATAATTTTATATATTATAACAATTTTAATACATTTATTTGCTTGTAATCTTAAAAAAATAATTTAAAAATAATTTTAAAGAAATTTTTATTATTAATTTTCTATAGTTTAGTTTTTATGTTTTGGGTTATTAAAAGATTTGAAAAATAATTTTGTTTCAAAAGTTTTTGGATTGAGTTGTTTTTGCTTTATATTATTTTGTTTTATTATAATTTTATATGAGAATATGAAGAATATGAATTTTGGTTGTATTGATATAATATTTGTCTAATTTTTTATGTTGTAGATCTGATGAAGACTGCTAGTATAGTCGAAACTGTTATAATAAATAAAATTATTTGCTTAAAGTGTTAAAAGAGTGTTGATGAGTTTATAATGAATGTAATGTTGAATTTTAAAACATATTTTCATTTGTTTATGATGTCTCAATTAAAATCCATTTCTAGTTTAAAAATGGAATTCAAATAAAAAATATTTTTTCAACATTTTTTATGAATAGGCAAGATTATGATCCAGTATAAAAAGAATATTTGTATAGCTAGGTATTTAGTTTAGTACTTTATTTTTCTATTTTGCATAATGCAAATGTTAACTTTTAAAATATCTTTAATTTGTAAACTTATATTTGTAATAATGATGTAAAGATTATCAAAATATGATATAGAATAAAGAATGAATTGCAAAAATAAAATATTGCAAATATGACTGATAGAGAGGAGGAATTAATAGTAAACAAGTTAAATGTAACATAATCATCTTGAAATTACAATTGAGCTAATGGAAATTAGAGATAGACACATTTTTTCATATCTTCTCTATATAATCTTAGCTAAATATCAGTTTGTAATGTGAATATCAAATAGGCATAGAATAAACTATAAGGTATATGAAATTAAAACAGAAGTAAAATAATCCCTTCATTTGTTGATATAAGCTAATTTTTTTAGGATTTGAACAGTTTTCCTTTAAAGATTTTTCAGACACTGAGATGCTATTCAGATGTGACAGTCTCCACCAAGCAAAAATCACAGAAGCGACTTAATATTCTTAAAAGCTAAACTGAATTAAAAAAAATGGTGATATATGTAAATTATCTTTCATTTGGAAAAAAAATTTTAAAACCATTTATTCTGAACAGCTAGCTATTGGTTTTATATTAATTTCCTTATCTAATATTATCCCCATTTTCATATTTTAATTTTTTTATTGGTTAAACCTTTAATCTTGTTATATGTGATTTTACTTGTGCTTCTAATTTTTTTTTTTAAAAAATAACATTCATATCCAGTTAATGGTAATGTGATTCATAATGCATGCTAAATTTTTTTTTGATTAAAGTTAACTATTTAATATAATAAGTATAAAAAATAAGGCATCTCAAGCTTAAGTTCAGAAAAAAATGCAATCCATTTCATTCAAACTATTTATAAATTGTGCATTTTTAATTTTTGTTAAATAGTTTTTTTAAATTATTATTTAATTTGTATAAAATTATTTTATCAAATAATTATTTATCATTATTGACTGAACTTGAAACCCTACTGTTACTAATAAAAAGTGTGATTTATCTAAGGTTTATTTGTCAATTAAAATATCGTAGGTCAACTTTTTGTTGGTGTGATACTCAAGCACCCAAGTTATCATTGAACAGAATAATTCCATTCAGTTAAATATGTACTTTTTAACTTTCTTAGATAGAAATTAATTTGGGAATCATTATCTTTCAAGAGAACGCCTGTTAAATTCCTACTCTTAATTACAATAACTTTAATATATGAATTTTTTTCTACAGTACAGGCTTTTTCATATGTGCACTCCAATATGTAATATAAAGAGGGTTTGAACTCAGATTTTCACACGACCCTCAACTATCCACGCTATCTCATACTGCTGACACACTTGATCACACACATGTTGAAAAGATAAATAATCACCAATACACTTATTTCTTGCTAAACCAGCACTCGTCAGTGGTCCAGATTATCATCTTCGCACACATATACAATCAATACTCAGCTTATATTAAGATAGCCAATATTCCCAGAAACATTTAGTATTTTACAAAATGAAAATATTTGCTTCTACTTTTTCTAAAAATTTCAAAATATTAATAGGAAAGGTTTTGTTGAATAACAGATGGAAATTTATATATATGTTTAGTTTAAAATTAATTTCATTGACTACAAATTAGAAATAAATATAGCAACTAAAGATTGAAAATTAATACAATAAATATTATAAATGAATTTTATGACACGAATTTATCTACAATATCTATATCATCAAAAGAAACTATTTGTATAAAATATTCTATAGATAAGTTAACTAAATTTGGTAATTTGTTTTAATAGATACAAAGTAATTTTATTTTTTACTCATCTCTGCTCTGTTATAAGTTATGCGAAAGTATCACCTGTTTCACCCTAGATGTAATTATTTGTCATTCACTATTCTTACAATATAATGCGTTTCACGTCACTTCTGAAAATGTTAGAAAAGTTACTGATATTTTGTTTGCTTGTATATATTGCAAGTATTTTTAGGTGATATTTTGCTTACCAATATTCTATTATAAAAATGTGAATCTAGTTGTTTTTGGTACTTAAAAATATATATTTTTTGTCTTGCGTTGTTAGCCGAGAGGTATCGCAGCCGCCATGCAAGCAAGTAGTTGGTTGCAGACGGTTGTGGGTTCGCGTCCCGGCCGATGCTATGACATATGAAAAAATATATATATATATATTTTCTAATTCCTTTTATTATGTGTAACTATAAGTGAATAGCAAAGTTGTTTAGATTTTGTTTTTACTAATTAGGTTGATATTAATATTTGATTGCAAAATTAATGCAAATGAATGCTTTGAGAGTGAATTTATTTAAGATAAATTTTGTTTTTGAAAACTTCACTGGTTAAATTATATTTGTACTTTGAGAAAGAGCAGATATAAAGAAGATCAAACTATATAGACCTATTTTAAGTTGAAAGCAGTTTCACAAAAATGGTAAATAGGAATAATTTATAATTATATAAATAGTAATATGTGAAATACAGGCATTCTTCATATACATGAAGCTTCTATGAGTAAATAAGCAATTATTTACATCGTAAATAGTAATTTAAAGTGAGAATTCTACTCTCGCTCTCCTCAACAGTTCTTCAGATTTGCTCATATAAAAGAATTTGAGTCGTAGGAATAAGCGAATCCTTTTTATTCCTACATAAATACTATAACTCATAATTAAGTTTCAGTAAAAATGACGTTTAGTAAATTCTAAGCAATTTCACCGACATCATTCAGTCAAAAAACATCGTAAATAGTAATTTAAAGTGAGAATTTTACTCACACTCTCCTTAACAGTTCTTCAGATTTGCTCATATAAAAGAATTTGAGACGTAGGAATAAGAGGATCCTTTTTATTCCTGCATAAATACTATATCTTGGATTGAAGAGGAAAGTATTCATTTATTTAACACTCTCAAAAGGCGCGTGCTCAATTAGCTTGAAAGGCTAATATTTGAATGTAATCTGAAGCTTAATTGTAAATATAAGAGATTTGAACACAGACTTTCAAGCACCCTTCAACTATCCACCCTATCTCAAACCATGCTGAACCAGAACTCATCAATTGGTCCAGATCATCACACACCCACATATATATAATCAGTGCTCAGTTTTACATTAAGGTAGCAAATTTTCATACTTCCTATTCCAACCTCCAACTCTTCAGCCATCCATACCATTGAAAATCTGATGATGGAATGTCCAAATCCCATGCTGATGTCAATATTATTGTTATGCCCATGTTAACCTCAAGTCATTCTAACCCCTCATGTATAAGACTTTATCCATTTAAATACATAGAAGAGGGATAGGCAGGGTGCAGATTTGCTATCTTAATATAAAATTGAGCACTGATTATATATCTGTGTGGGAAATGATGATCTGGCCCAACTGATCAGTGCTGGTTTAGCATCAAATATGAATATTGGTGATTATTTATTGTACCGATATCCTATAGTACATACGTAAATAATTTTGTTTAAAAAAATATTTAAAAAAAATTATTAAAATAAATTATCAATCAGTTTGAAAAGTCGAAATAAATTTAGAAAGGTTTAAAGAATTTTTATTTTTAAAAAGGGCAAAGGAAATCTCCAAAAGTCTAAAGAGTTTTTTTATTAATTAAATAAAATGCAGAAGGTAAAAGTCTAAAGAGTTCTTTTTATTATTGTTGTTAGTTTAAAAAAAATATTATTCATAAAAGTTATAAATGATTGATTAGAAGAAGAAAAAGTTAAAGATGACAGTTTAAAAATATAGAATGTTTATAAAGTTAAAAGCACTCTCTCTCTCATTCAAATTAAAGAAGAAGAAAAAGTAAATAGTAAACAAAAAATGACATATGCATGTATATGTGCATGTTAAAATAATATTGAAAAACACATGAAAAAAATATTAAAATAAATAAAATCAACGATAACTACTGACTGAAAACAACACGTTTGCAATGCTATTTAATTAAGAAAGAATCTATAAACAACATTATAATTAAACTCTTATCAATTGAAATCGAAAGCAGTGGATAATAGATTTTTGCTGGCGGCTATGAAAACAGACTACAAAAAAATGACAACAGGTCGTTACATAAATACATCTAAATTTTCACATGCAGTCAGTTCAGATAACAGTTTCAGTTCAGTTTTAGTTTTGATCAGTCAATCTATGAGTTCAATTCGTCAATCAGTCATGCAGTGTTAATAGCTTCATTGGAACATATGATGAACTTCAAACCTTGTCCAAATACCAGTACTCTGCCTGAGATGAAGTAACAGCTTCCAATAAGTGAGAGCCACCCAAGTATCTACTGTCTAAATAATAATAGTGCCACGAAATAAATAACCGTCCTCAACCTTAATAAAATAAGTAACCAGGATCGTCAATCAACAGAAATTCTCCATAGAAACATAAACCCAGCTGGCTGGTAGTAAAACAATTCAAACACACACTGGAAACACAGGAAGCAAACAACCAAAATCTCCATGCTCCAAAAAACCTAGGTATTTAATAACTTTCTTATTTCCATTTATAAATTCAAGGTAGTCATTGTCATCCATAAAGCCTCCAGAGTCAGTAGTAAAGGAAATCTATCGCCACATAAAGAACTATTGATGAGTGTGTTGGTTTGAATGTTTTATATTTAATATTTATCATACTATTTAATACTTTGTCATTTAACATTGTTAGATTATATTTTCATGTGTATTTAAAATGTGTGTGTGTGGTCATATATAAGTACCTCAAATGTTTATGTTAATTAAAAATTATCTAAAGTAGTTTAAAACTTTAATAATTAGTGTTTAATTAAAATAAATTGACTTTCACACCTAAATAAATTTTACCACTAGTTAAATTTAGTAAAGTGTTGTTGTAGTTTCGATTGAGCTAGTCATGGGATAATCTTAGGTGCTGAGTTAGTTTGCCATCATTCAAAGGGTGTTAATTCACCCTTTGGGGTAGTTAACTGGTGCCCGGAATATTTATTCCAAAATGAATGATTGGTGTTAAAGTCAGCAGCCAGAGAAGAAGTTATGTCCTGGAAATGTAATGCTAATTATATATTTTATAGCTATCATTTGGACATACATACTCTCCGGGTATGTTCTTCTCTGCCTAAGAGGCCAGTATGAATACATCATTAACATATCCAGTACATTATATTTTCTACATGTGTGTGGTCATGTGTATCAGTAGTATGAGATAGTGTGGATAATTGAAGGGTGCTTGAAAGTCAGGATTCAAATTCCTTATATTTACAATTAAGCTTCAGTAATATTTACTATAATGATCCGGATTTAGAGCTTAATGTCATCTACACTACAGGGCGCCATCTAGGCATTTGAACCTAGAAAAATTTATAAAGTAGGCAGATACGTAAGTCAAAAAAAATTGTTTTTTTTTTTTTATAAATTTTGATTCCGGTCATTAGCCCAAGTCACTAGCTCATTGGAATAGCAAAGATTTATATTTATAATAAATTCTTATCTAAGAATAATTTAAAAAAAGAATAAAATAAGCCACTGCCAGTAATTAACATACAAACATTTATTTACGCACATATATATAAAATTTAACATTATTTTAGAATAACTTTTACTTTGGGTTTTAACTTGATTTTAAAATTTAAATTTACATTTTAATTTTTATGCTATTATAAGTTCGCACAGAGGGATTTATAAAAGTTGTTTATAAATGTTGAGTATAGATCGGTTACATAGATTATACGGCTAAAACATTTCAAAATAAACATAAACGATCAAAATACAAAATCATTGATACCGTCAATTGCATAGGGAATACAAGAAACCCACTGGTATTCAACTTAAGATACCGCAGTGGCACCAATAACTTAAAAGACATCCGAATAAATACATTTTAGATACTCACCATAAGGCATCAGTATTTACCGAATGTCTATATATATTTTGATCGAATATGAAAACCAGAAACATAATTAGCCGTTAATGAATCCATGCAAGCGTCTATAAACAACTTAAATTTAATGCATTTTTATTTAGTGTTGAGTATGAATAGACTACATAGATTTGCATTTGAAGATAAAACATTCTATCCCATTTAACCTTAGGCTAAAAGTTCGCAGTCAACCTGGCGTCAATCCATCTAATATATCGATGTATTCAATGTAATATGAATACGGCAACACAAAATAGGTTAAGATAAGACATTGACTCTTATCAGATAGGAATATTACATCTATCTAATGAGAAGACCAATAAAAAAAAAACTCCATAGAAACGGACTGCGGTCATTTTGCCGACTTACGATCGCATTCCCTAGGCAAGAGGAAGTGTGTGGCGTATACAAGCAATTCTGCCCATAGCGAATCTTGCATTACATCTACTAACTACATCAATATATCCAATCCATTGACCCAATTCAACAACGACATGAATAACCTAAGATTACTCTCCCCTAATATAACTTTACAAATCTATACAGCCATTCACGCCTGACTTAAGTTTATCATTGATATATTTTAATTTATCGGAAAACAGAAATCATAATAAAACTTAAAGAACAAAAAAATATATAAATGGAAATGATTTTACAAGAGAAATACAGCAAATAACATTTTAACTACTTTAGTAAGATAGGAATTCTTATATTTATAAATATTGAAAAGTTTAGTATTTAGAGTTCTTTTGTTTAGAAATGTTCATAAATTATTTATATTTAAAGCTGAGTTCAAAAAGTTCTTACAATTTCAAAACATTCCTTTTATCCGTTGCTTGCCATTTGGAATCCACATTAAATCCCCCGATGATCCTGTTGTCCTCAGTATAAGAAAAGCGATGCTTCATTTTTTTTTAACAACTGAAGGGATTGAAGAGTGCATCTTTTTAATCCCTTCTCCTTCAACTCCACACTAACACATATAGTCACATCTCCTTCTAATTAATTAAACCAAATTACTTTTTATTTCCAATTTTTTACTTTTATACATAACTTTAGGATCCAATGGACGTTACGTCATCGTTGATGATGATCCTTCCATTGAGGTTCAATTTCCCCGATGGATTTCTTTCATTGGCCATTCTGTTCCTATTGTTTTCCTATCTGACTGTTGCTTATACATTTTAGATGCCCAAGGCTAGTTTAGTAATTAAAATAATCATTTCCATTTTACAAAAGATTAATTAATCTGTTTTCAAACTTAAACATATATTTTTATCTCTAAATCTTTTTTGAAAATTTAGTTTTAAAATACTTTTTCTTTAATAGTTTTATTTTAATAATTATTTATCTGTGTGATTTTATATATATGCGAGTTTAAAATGATTTTTTTTATTTTTAATTCTTAAAAAAGAAGTTTTTATTGGTGAACTTTTATTTTTTTCATGTTTACTGATAAAAAAGAACAATGTAACGACATCTGTGCCTGTTAAATTACTAAGGCAATAAACCTAAAGTGTGTGCTATTGAAAATGCAATGGTAGGGACCTCTACAGGTCTTTGCCTGTATTTCAAATATTGCACATTAAGTCTCCATCCTGTCCATCCCTCTTCTATATATTTAAATGGATAAGGTCCTACACATGAGGGGTCAGAGTGACCTGAGACCAACATGGGCATAACAATAATATTGGCATCAGCATGGGATTTGCAAAAACATCATCAGATTTTTAATGATATGGATGGCTGAAGAGTTGGAAGTTGGAGTAGATTGAAACCTATCCATTAAACTATGAAGATTTGCTATCTTAATATAAAACTGAGCAATGATTATACATGTGTGTGGGAGATGATGATCTGGACCAATTGATGGGTGCTGGTTCAGCATGAAATATGCATATTGGTGATTATTTATCTTTTCTACATGTGTGTGGTCATGTATATCAATGGTATGAGTTAGTGTGGATAGTTGAAAGATGCTTGAAAATCTGTGTTCAAATCCTCTATATAATGATATAAATGGGTAAACAGTGGAATTCTATTGGTTTTAAACAAAAGCTTAAAAAGAAAGGAAAAATTTATTGTTAATCTTGCTAACGTTAAACATCTTAATGATAGGTTAATTGCTAATCCTTTCTTGTGAAGACAAAGCTTGCCAGTTTGTCATTATATTCAGAAATGAGTTTAGAGAAAAAAATGAATGAAGATTAAATAATGGTAAATATATGTCTTTAAAAAAAGCTTCTGGCAATGTGATTAAAAGAAGGTTAATAAATATTATAAAAAAAAAGATAATTTTTTTCATAAACTAGATTACTTAAAATGTCATCCTAATGATATCATTTCAGCTAAGATATTTATGAATATTAAGATTTACAAAGGTGGTTTTGCTTTAAGATTTATTTTTAACTTTACAGATAATGTTGTAAAGAGTATTTGTAGGTTCTTATATAATTTTTTAAAATAATTTGTTGATTTGGTCATCACACAGTTTTTTCTTTTGAGCATTTTGATAAGATTAATAATTTTGAAATAGAAAGTAATTGGGTATTTAGTAGTTTTTATATTGAGAATATGTATCAATCTGTTAATAGATTAAGCAGTATTGATGTTCTTATATCTGTATTTGTATAAACATAGATCTTTGTCAAAGAATATGATAAAAGTTATTAAAGATTTGCTTTTATTATTGGAGGATTCTATGTATTGTAATTATAATGATAATTTGTATAAGATTAAGGAAGGGTGAATAATAGGTTATATTGTTTTTCCTTTAATTTGTTCAGTTTATATTAATTACTTGGAAGAGGAAACTATTACTAAGAAGAATTGTGTATATTTATAGTTATTTATTAGATATGTGGGTGATTGTTTGTTTGTAGTTGAGAATGATAAATTGAAAGAATTGGTAAATGGTTTTAATTGTTTTGATTCTTCTATAAAATATGTTGTAAAAGAAGAGGGGCTAGATTTTGTTAAATTAAATATTTTGGATCTAAATGTAAAAAATAATTGTTTGGTACATAGTCATTATTAAGGTCTATAATTAAATTTGACAACTATAAGTCTGAATCTTATACAGTAGCTGCTTTAAAATTACTGTTATAGAAATAAAAGATTAAATAATTCTAATGAGATTGCTTTGTTTCAAAAAGGTCAGTTTTATAAAAATTTGAATGTTGACTACTTTGAGAAATTTGTTAAAAGTATTTTATTTAATTGTAGTAATATTTGTAATGACGTAAAGGATAAAAAAATATGATTTTATTTCTTTGCCATTTAAATTGTCTTCTTATAAAATTGTAAGTAAAAATAGTAATTTGTTTGGAAATATAAAAATTGCTTGAAAAAGGGGTATTACTTTGAATAATTTATTAGATAATACAAAGGAAATTTTTGATAGAAAGACTATTCCTGGAGTAATGTATATTATCCCTTGTTTTTGTAAGAAGGTATATGTAGGTCAGAGTAGTTTGACCTTAAATGAAAAAATAAAGGTAAATAAAAGTAGAGTTAGAAGTAAATCTTAATTTTGCTTTTTATATCCATGAAAAAATACCGGTCACACTATTAATTTTGATGAAGCTAAGGTTGTCTTTTTTGAAAGAAATAAAATAAAAAAAGAATTAAAGACTTTATTATTAAAAATTTATGATTTTGAAACAATTACCTTATTTAAAAGTTCTTTTAATATTAAGGATGTATGGGAGGCAAGTGGAATTGTAGGTAATGATTAGTTTAAATATATTATTTTGTAATTTTTTACACTTGAGAAGTCTTTTTGTAATAGTGAAACCATTGTTTATACTTTGGTTGAGTTGTAGATTTGGGGTTTTATATATATATTATAACGATCCAAACGAAGTGGGAGATCGCATCGCACCGCACCGCACTACCAAGGGCACCATCTAGGCATTTGAGCCTAGAAAAATTTATAAAGTAGGCAGATACGCGCTGTTAGGATTCCACTTTATTTACATATTTAGATCGTTAGCCCATTGTCACTAGCTCAGTGGAGACGCAGAGATAATAAAATATATAACCTTAGATATAAATATAAAAAAATAATAAAAGCCACTGCCAGAAATTAACACAGAAAAATATTTATTTACACACATATAAAATCATTCTAAACCCGAGGAATAAGTTTAACATTTAGATTTTTATCTTAATTTTTAATTTTACATTTAAAATAGCTTGCTATAATGTTTAATATTTTATTTAGAGGGTCAGGTATGAATAGGCTACATAGATCTGCATTTGAAAAGACAATATTCTTCCCTTATTTAACCCTAGGCTAAAAGTTCAAAGTCAAACTGACGCCAATCATCCGATACATTTATGTATTCAATGTAGCATGAAAATACAATGGCACTAAATAGACTATACTGTCAGGAATGCACATCTGAACAGTATAGTGAGAAGACATTGTTGCTCTCCACCACCAGGAATGCTACTTCTGATGGTGAGTAGAACAATAAACATAAAACTCCATAGGAATGGATTGCATCTTGCGTCTTACTATCCAATTTCATAGGCAACAGAGGGTGTGCGGCGTATATATGTAATCCTGCACGTGGCGGATCTCCTGCTACATTTACTACCTACACAAATATATCGAAACCATTGAGCCAATTCAACCACGAAACAAATAACCTAAGATTACCCTCCCTTAATATAACCTTACAAAACTATATAGCCGTTCATGCCCGACTTAAATTTATCATTTAGATATGTTCGCACAGATAACTTTTATACAATTTGTTTTAAAATGTTAAGTATAGATCGGCCGCACAGATTCCACGGTCAAAAACATCCAAATTAAACACAATCGATCAAAATACAAAATCATCGACAATGTCAATTGCAAAAAGGGAATACACAAAACCCATGGCACTCACCATAAGGTGCCTGCATTAACATTGTTGACCTATATATTCCAATCGACTGTGAAAATCTCAACATCATCAACCGCTAACGAATCTATGCAACGTCTATACCCAACTTTAAATTTTATGCATTTAAAATTTAAACAATAAATAATTTATACAATTAAAATGAATGGAAATGATTTTTTATCAATAACAAACATATAAAATTAAACATCAATTGATTTTAAACTTAACGATCAGATAGAAATTCCATTTTAACATTTAAATTGCTTGCACGAAAGTTCTTAATTATTTAAAAATTTTTTAAGTTCATTGTTAATAGCTAACGGAAGAAGAGTCCAGGTTCTTGTTTTTCCACGGAGTCCTTGTTTGAAACCTGGTCAGATGTTCCGGAGGTAGCATTAGCTGGTTCATTTCGGTATCACAATCAGTTCATTTTTTAAAATAGAGAGAGAGTGTGTGATATGTGCATCTCAATCACCACTCTCAAAACAAACAGCTGGAACTGCCCAATACTCAATATTTCTCCTTTTTATATTATCCACACGGATTCAAACAACAAAAGTCACCAATCCATCACTTTCGTTAGGGTCCGAGCCAAGGCTTGGTGCTTCCATTGGTCAAGCTAATTTCTCTTATCTAATTTCCATCTGACCCTTTAATTACATAAGAGCCTTGAGGGCTAGCTTGTTTTTCAAATAATAAACAATCATTTCCATTTATAGATTACAGGAATTAATTAATACCTGTTTTTATTTTAACTTATATTAAATATTTTAATATTTAACTCTTGTATTTTTTTATCAAAAAAAAAAATACGTTCAAATACTTTTTTTTATTTATATAAAAAAAAAATATTTTTAAAGTTTAGCATCTGCGAATATATATATTTAACAATATTTTAATTTTAGCATTTAGTTTTTTTTATAGATTTTTAATATATTTATTTTTATTTGCGAACTTTGTTTTTCTTTTAAATTAATGTAACGACATATTTATATATCGTTACAATATATATATATATATGCTAAATAGCTGATATTTCAGTATGATAACAACTACTTTCCTCAGAGCAGCTTTTTTCTCAACTCATTAGAATATGTGTGGTGAGATTTAAAATCACTAATTTTTTTGTTATTTTTCTTATCATAATCAAATTTTATAGGTTAAAAAGTTTTATAAAATATTTTATCATCCAATAGCTTTTTCCAAATATTATTAATTTTCTTCAATTCACACTTCTCATTTATGCTCTTGGGCCTTTAAAAAATCTTTATAGCTTCCCTTAGCACTCTCTGGTTATATTGTTCAATTTTTGCTAGAATGTGTATTCTATTACAATTGATGCCATGGTTAGTTAATTCTATGTGTGAATAAATGTCTGATGAATTGTATTTTTCTCTAACTGCCCAAATGCGTTCTTTTTTATACATATTCTATGATTTGTTTATCCAGTGTATGAATGTGCACAAACTCCACATGGAATTTCATATACCCCATGACACCCCAAAGGAATTTTATCTTTAGGGTGTGGAAAACTTTATTAATTTTCTTGAATGTAATATAAACTGTGTGTATATATATTTTTAAAATATTACCTATTTAATCAGTTACTCTCTTTATATATGGGAGAATGATCTTAATTTTTGAAGTATCAATTTTTTTCACTTATTATATGAAAAAGCCCTATTAATGATTCTATGATCAAAATAATTTTGAAAAAGCATTTTTAGTACACATATATTGATTAAAATGGCTGTCAACAGAGTCTCATAGTTCTACCTAACAATATCTTTGCTACTGAAAATAATTGTGGTGTCAATGGTCAATGGTGAAAAGAAAAAAATGTAGACATCATCAGGTGTGAGTTTGCTTTATACATACAGCATGGGGTAAAAAACACCCTTCTTTCTTTCAATTAAAACATCTAAGAATGAAAGTTGGTTATTTTCTACTACCATAATAAATTTGATGTTATGAAAAGAGTTTAAGAAATTAAAAAAATCATCAAGAACAATCTTTGTTCTTCTTATCATCATTCAGCACAATTATTTTCAGTGACAAAGTCATTGTTAGATAGAACTAAGAGACTTTCTAATGTCAACCATTTTCACCCCCCTCTCTCTCTCTGCTAAAAAATGCTTTTTCATAATGGTTTTGATCACAGTATTATTAATAGGGCTTTTTCATATAATATAAAAAAAGATCATTCTCCCATTGATAAAGGGAGTAAGTAACTGATTAAATAGATAATGTTTTAAAGAAAAATAATATACACACAGTTTGTACTACATTTAAAAAAATTAGTAAAGTATTTTTACACCCTAAAGATAAAATTCCTTTGGAGTATCATGATGTATATGAAATTCTATGTAGAGTTTGTGTACATTCATACATTTAACAGACTAACCAAAGAATAAATATTGGAAATAAATAACACATTTTAACAGTTAAAAAAAATACAATTCATCAGCTATTTATTCACACATTAAATTAACTAATTATGACATCAATTTTAATAAAATCAACTTTCTGGCAAAAATTGAACAATATGATTAGAGACTGCTAGGAGAAGCTATAAAGATTTTTAAAGGCCCAAGAGCATCAATGAGAAATGTGAATTGAAGAAAATTAACAATATTTGGAAAAAACTATTGGAGGATAAAATATTTTTTTAAAACTTCTTGACCAATAGAATTTGAATATGAGGAGAAAATGACAAAAGAAAAAAATAACGATTTTAAATCTCACCACTCCTATTTTTGTGATTTGAGAAAGAAAAAGTTCTGAGGAATGTACTTGTTATTGTAATGAAACATCAGCTATTTAGCTATTATATTTTTACTATATGGACTAAAACTATGAATTAATATATATATTGTAATGAGCACAGATGTCATTACATTGTTTTTTATTATTAAACATAAAGTTAAAATAAAAAGTTCGCATTTAAAAACTTCTTTTTTTTTTGTTAGACATAAAAATTGAAAATCTTAAACTCGTATATATATATATAAAATTGCGCAGATGAAATATTATTAAAATAAAACTTTATTAAAGAAAAAGTATTTTAAAACTAAATCTTAAAAAGATTTAGAGATAAAAATATATTTTTAATTTTGAAAAACACATTAAGTAATCAGAAAATGGAAATGAGTATTTTAATTAGTAAACTAGCCTTGGGCATTTATATGTATAAACAGCAGTCAGATAGGAAAGAAAAACAATAGAATCGGACCTCAGTGAAAGGACCATCACATCGATGACGTAATGTCAATTCAATCCACAAAATTAATATAAAAGGACAAGTTTGAAAATTATTGATTGATTATTATTGAGAGATGTGACAGATATGTGTTAGTGTGGAGGTGAAGGAGAAGGGATTGAAAAGATGCACTCTTCAATCCCTTCAGTTCTGCTAAGAAAGAAGGAGAAATGAACTATCATTTTCTACATTGAGGACCAGTTAAAGCAAAAACCTCCAGATGGATAAATAAATTGGCCAACATAATACCAGTCTTAGGACGGCGTGGGAATTCACGTTCATGGCAAGCAACGAATAAAATTGGACATTTTAAAAAATCGTAAGAACTTTATATTTATTTGAACAATAAGAACTCTAAATTTTAAAACTTTTTGGTAAATACTGCAATAGAATCCTATCTGACCAAACTAAAATATTTATTAATTAGTTATAATTTTATTTGATGTGTTTCTTTTGTAAAATCATTTCCATTTATTTATTTATTTATTTATTTTTTGTTCTTTAAGTTTTATCATGATTTTTGTTTTTCGTTAAATTAATTATATAAATGTTAAACTTAAGTCGGGCATGAATGGCTGTATAGATTTGTAAAGTTATATTAGGGGAGGGTAATCTTAGGTTATTTGTGTCATAGTTGAATTGGGTCAATGGATGGGATATATTGGTGTGATTAGTAGATGTAATATCAGATTCGCTATGGGCAGAATTGTTTCATACGCCGCACTCACCTGTTTGCCTATGGAAGGAATTATAAGATGAAGAATGCAGTTCCTTTCTATGGAGTTTTTTTTTTTTTGCTCTTGTCAGATAGATGTAATATTCCTATTTGACGAGAGGCAATTTCTTCTCTTAACTTTTTGGTGCTACCGTATTTCGTATTACATTGAATGCATCGATATATCAGATAAATTGACGCCAGTTTTGACTGCGAACCTTTAGCCTAAGGTTAAATAGGGATAGAATGTTTTATTTTCAAATGCAAATCTATGTAGTCTATTCATACTCGACACTAAATAAAAATGCATTAAATTTAAGTTGTTTATAGACACTTGCATGGATTGGTTATCGTTTGGGTATGTTTTGGGTTTTCATATTTGATCAAAATATATAGACATTCGATAAATAATGATACCTTACAGTGAGTATCTAAAATGTATTTATTCGGATGTCTTTTAAGTTATTGGTGACAATGCAAGTATCTTATGGTGAATACTATTGGGTTATTTATAAATTTCCCTCTGCAATTGTCAGTATCAATGATTTTATATTTTGATCATTTATGTTTATTTTGGAATGTTTTTGACCATTGTAATCTATGTAACCGATCTGTACTCAACATTGTTAAAACAAATTATAATTCCATCTGTGCGAACTTAATTAAAATGTAAACTTATAATATAATAGAAATTAAAATGTAAATTAAAATCTAAAGTAAAGTTAAAAATAATGTTAAATGTTAAAATGTAAACTGAGACTAAAACAATTTTAAATCTTATATATATATATATATATATATATGTGTGTGTGTGTGTGCGTAAATAAATTTTTGTATGTTAATTACTGGCAGTGGCTTATTTTATTTATTTTTTAATGTTGAAATATAATTAGATAAGATATGATATTATTAAATCTCTGCTACTCCCTGAGCTAGTGACTTGGGCTAATGACCGGAATCAAAATTTAAAAAAAAAAATTTTTTTTTTTTGACTTGCGTATCTGCCTACTTTATAAATTTTTCTAGGTTCAAATGCCTAGATGGCGCCCTGTAGTGCAGTTTATGTAAGTCTGTCTTCTCCGGATCATTACAATATATTGTACCACTAGTGAATAGTGCTACATGTTTCATAATTTTTTTAAGAAAAAAATTATGGTTAGTTAAAGATTTTAAAAAGAAAATTTAAAAAACAAAAATACTGGGGAATCATTTATTAATAAATGATCAGCTTAAATTAATTGCCAAAAGGCAAATCATTGCATCATCTTGTCATTTAAAAAAATAATATATAAGAGTTTTAATAGTTAAAGAGTGAATAGGAAAGGGAGGGAGGAAATTAACTAAGTAAAAAGTTAAAACTATAGTTCTCTCTTTTTATAAACTTAATGAAAAAATAATAATGTGTGTTGTAAAAATGAAAATTGAATTAAAATGTGAAATGAAAGCATATAAATTTAAAGCCACTTAAAGATTGCTTGGCTGATAAACAGAAGGAAAGGAATAATTCTAAACTGCATTAAACAAAAATAATGGAAAATGATTCAAGATGGTATCTTATTTAAAGGTAGATTAATCTATGCAAAAATTGAAATTAAAACACAATGAGAATGTAATTATTAAAATTTATAAATTAATTTAACCAGATTAGAATGATAACTAGAGAAACAATAAAGAAAAGTCATATAAAAGAACTGAAAAATCCATTCATTATTATTCTTCATTATTCGTTATTCTTCATGCATATTAATCATCAAGATTAAGACTATTATAATTGTATAGTGCCAGTATATTCATATTGCTGCTGTGGAAGAGTTTCCAGAGAAGAGAAGACAGGGAAAGCTACTAGCATTTCCAGCATGTGAGTAGGTGTCTTCACATTTACCAAAGAACCATCTAACATCATGTAGCACTAGACAGTCATGGAGCATGTGGCCAATTTTCAGTCCTAGTTTTCCAGAACACCAGAAGACCTCCATCTAAAATTCATGCCCACTTAATAACCTGAACAGTCAAGGAATATCTATCTCAATAAACCTAGGAAGTCAGCCAGGAGCCACAATCATTAGTTGGAGTCCAAAAATACAACCAGTTGGTGATCAATATGACAGAAAAAAAATGAGTTGTATCTCTAGATGTGTAAAGTACAAAATGCTAGGAAACTATGAATCTCCTTGTCATGTTTGAATAAAAGACTTTGTTGAACTTTGGTAGCCATAGCAATCTTTAAATGTCTCTTATAAGCCATTATGTAAAATGAACCCCAGTATGTGCTTGTGTATATAATTTTCTCCTAATGTGTTTTAATATGTGCAAAGCTTTCCATTGAGTAATGAATTTATATTTCAATGTGTGCATGCATATTTAGATTTAAATGTTTTAGTTATAGTATTCTTTATTATAATAATATTCTTTATTACCATGCTTTTTTGATTAAAAGTTTTTTTTTTAAAAATGTTTGTTTGCTAATTATTGTTTGTTTGGTTCTCTTTGATAATTATGCCACTAATAGATAATTTATAGTTAAAAGTAAGCATTGTGCAATATGCTATAGTTTATCTCCCCTATACTTAAATAAAGAGCTAGCTAGGGTTAATCAAGCACTAAATTATATACCTATTGTCTAGGCATGCTAATTATAACTTGTGATTAGCTGGCACCTGAGGGTTTACCTCAAAACAAATAGAAATGCTTTGGATGGTAGGGGTTTGAATTTAGAAACCAAGAAGTTCTATTGCCTGCAGGTTATACTTTGTACCTTGATGTGTTTATAGGTGCCATTGGTTTTATCTACCTTCTGTATTAGACCTCCATTTGAAAGGCTGGTTTGCTGCAATAGTGAAAGTGCGGCCAGAGTAGACTGAAATTTTTTTAAAATTTAAATTATCACAGTGATCTTCTCATATATATATATATATATGAAAAACAAAAAAACAAGTTAAACTTGCTAACACTTGTATTTATGATAAATAGATGGTGTTTTACCAAAAACACTGACAAAGCATATGTTTGTTTACATAAATGTCAGAGTAAGCATTCACTATCTCTATCATTAGTTCCACCTTCAGATCATGATTTCAAGCTGATTTGCTATCATCAGTGAGGGATAGGAATAAGAAACTAGATCTAAACACTAACTCTGAGCATCTATGAAACAATTTCTATTCAGCTTGCAAGAGTGAATTTTTTAAGCACGTAATGTCTTCAAAATCAGCATAGCAAGTCAGATAGCTATATGGGTCTGATAACAGTTCAGTATCACCACATAGTAGAAGCCTCTGCAATATATATCATTGCAAGAAAACCTCAAAGGTACATTTATGAAAAACAAAAAAACAAGTTAAACTTGCTGACGCTTGTATTTGTGATCAATAGATGGCATTTTACCAAAACACCATCAAAGCATATGTTTGTTTACATAAACGTCAGAGTAAGCATTCACTATCTCTATCATTAGTTCCACCTTCAGATCATGATTTCAAGGTGATTTGCTATCATCAGTGAAGGATAGGAATAAGAAACTAGATCTAAACACTAACTCTGAGCATCTATGAAACAATTTCTATTCATCTTGCAAGCATGAATTTTTTAGACATGTAATGTCTTCAAAATCAGCATAGCAAGCCAGATAGCTATATGGGTCTGATAACAGTTCAGTATCACCACATAGTAGAAGCCTCTGCAATATATATCATTGCAAGAAAACCTCAAAGGTACATTTATGAAAAACAAAAAAAACAAGTTAAACTTGCTAATGCTTGTATTTATGATCAATAGATGGCATTTTACCAAAAATACCATCAAAGCGTATGTTTGTTTACATAAACATCAGAGTAAGCATTCACTATCTGGCTTGCTATGCTGATTTTGAAGACATTACATGTCTAAAAAAATTCACTCTTGCAAGCTGAATAGAAATTGTTTCGTAGATGCTCAGAGTTAGTGTTTAGATCTAGTTTCTTATTCTTATCCTTCACTGATGATAGCAAATAAGCTTGAAATCATGATCTGAAGGTGGAACTAATGATAGAGATAGTGAATGCTTACTCTGATGATTATGTAAACAAACATACGCTTTGTCGGTGTTTTTGGTAAAACGCCATCTATTGATCATAAATACAAGCATTAGCAAGTTTAACTTGTTTTTTTGTTTTTCATAAATGTACTTTTGAGGTTTTCTTGCAATGATATATATTACAGAGGCTTCTACTATGTGGTGATACTGAACTGTTATCAGACCCATATAGCTATCTGGCTTGCTATGCTCATTTTGAAGACATTACATGTCTAAAAAATTCACGCTTGCAAGCTGAATAGAAATTGTTTCATAGATGCTCAGAGTTAGTGTTTAGATCTAGTTTCTTATTCCTATCCTTCACTGGTGATAGCAAATCAGCTTGAAATCATGATCTGAAGGTGGAACTAATGATAAAGATAGTGAATGCTTACTCTGATATTTATGTAAACAAACATTATGCTTTGATGGTGTTTTTGGTAAAACCATCTGTGATCATATATATATATATATATATATATATATATATATATATATATATATATATATATATATATATATATATATATATATATATATATATATATATATATAAGTTCCAACCAGTAACCATCTAAACATTCACAATAAAATATAGTAATCAATCAATACTTAGACAATTCGAACATAATTAATAATCAACAATCTAAAACTGTTGTCAAGGCAATGTATAATACATTGAGATTAATACTCAAACTACTGGTTTATTAAGTAAATAAATACTTTCAGTCTAAAACATGAGAGGAAACATTTTTAAAGGAAAAAACAGATCGTCTTTTTATTTTTTTTTATAGAGGCTTATTTGGAAAAAAACATGAATATTTTTAAATCAATAATATTACTTTTAAAGTTATATTTTAAAATGATTTATATTATTTTAATTAATATTTGTAAAAATTTTCAATTGTCACATTGTCAATACCGATTTAAATAATGAAATATGTAAATATAAGACATTCCCAATGATTAATATTATGTAATACATTGAGATTAATACTCACATTACTGGTTTATTGGGTAATAAAAAACTCTTAATACAAAGCATATGACAAAACTTTTTTAAAGAAAAGAACAGCCTGTCTTGTGCTTTGAATTGAGAGTATTTTATTAATTTAATAAACCAGTAATTTGAGTATTAATATCTATGTATTATATAATATTAATTACTGGAAATGTCTTATATTTACATAATTCACTATTTGAATTGGTATTGATAATGTGTAAATTGAAAAATATCACAGACATCAATTAATAAAGCTATGATTATGATACTGGAAATATCAAAAGTGCTAAGCTAGAATAAAGTTATTTAAACCAATGTAAGCCTTTTCTTAATTTTTTAAATGTTCAAACATTTATTAATTTATTACAATTATAATAATATAAATCAATTTTAAATATAGCTTTTAAAAAAAATATGATTGATTTAAAAATATTCATGCTTCCTTTCCAAAATACATAATAAACAAATAGTTTAAGTATTCACCTTGATGTTTTACATAATATTAATTGATAGGAATGTTATATATATATATATATATATATATATATATATATATATATATATATATATATATATATATATATATATATATATATATATATATATATATATATATATATATATTGTGACTCTCTGAATGGGCACAAGGAATTGAGATACTCTGTATCTGTAGTGAATAGTTGTGTTGTATTAAAAAAAATGAAATAGCCTTAGAATTTTAAAAAAATTTGCTGGAAATTGTTTATAGCTTTCGATGTTGATTGCTTATGCATTTGATTAACCACTTTATAAGCATTTATTATTATTATTATTATAGTTAATGAAGTATTTAATGCAGGAAAGAGGGGTTATTTATTATAAGAAAGTATATTTTGTCAGAAGGATGCAAAGTTATTTTATGTTAGTGGTTAGTATTGGTTTGAATGGTTTCTTATAATACTTTATTCATTGATACCTATCCTTTTGACCACATTAATAGCCATTTCAATTATATTTAGTTAAGATAGTTTAATATTTAGGTTGCAGTACATGTGTGTGCATGTATGTCTGTATTGTGTGTTTCATTTCATTTTCATCTTTTAATAACACTAAGCAATAGTACATTTAACATGAAGACATTTAAATTACAGTAATTATCTTTAATAATTTAACAAATATATATTTTTTTCCAATGATTGGATCAGTGGATTATTTTACAAATTAAATAAATTATTAATCATTTTTGTTTAACAGTTAATTAATATTCATTTCTTTCAAGTTTGTAAAAGTTACTTTATAAGCATTTATTTTTATTATTTTTTTTGTCTTGATTTAATTGTAAAATCAGAATGATTTTTTTTTTAAGAAAAGATTTCTTGCATATGTAATGAGCTTAAGTGCAAAAAGGTGGGAGTTAACCTTTTTGAAGGAAAATGACCTTTTTGATGGGGAGGGGAAAGAGATATCTATTTAACAGATAGTTGAGATTAAAAATTGCTCATTATTATTATAAGTGCAGCCAGTTGCTGAAGTCAAATTAATTTTAAAAAACTTTGGAGTAAACTTTTGGAAAAGTCTTGGGAAATTCCAGTACAGAAAAGGGTCTACAATTAACATGCAGGGCTAAAAATATCAGAAGGTATATCAGTTTTTTTGTTTCTCTCCTTAATTTAAATGTTTGAATTAACCACCTCATACTTATTATTATTTTAAAATGTATATCAATAATGTTAAGCTTGCATTACTTCATTTAATTATCATTATGAATAAGGATAAAATACATGAACTTTATAATTATCTACGTGTGTTGTATAATATCTCTTGGAAATATGTGCAGAACAGTTTTACAAAATTTGTTTTGATTTTTCACAATCTGTTATGTTGTGGTTTTATGAAAGTTAAATGTAAAATTAAAGGATATGTGTATTTTGATATATCATGCCATACTTAAATTCATTGTGGAAAAATGACAGTATTTATTTATTTGGTGTTTCTAAAAATAATATGTATTTTAATAAAAGAAATAAAATGTGAATTACCCAAATAATCAAAGGATACCACTCTTTAAATATGTACTTAAATCGGATGAAAGGATGGGAATGCAGTTGTGTTTCTGTTCTCTTCGATAAAGATGCACTATAATAATGAAGTATTATTAATTGTGGAATTACCAATGAATCATGATATATTAATTGGCAATATTTAAAAATAACCTATGCATATACTAGATTATAAAATGTCAAAGGCTATTTAAGAAATTTATTAAGAACAATTGCTTACTTAATTTAAAACTACTATGGAGTGAATGAAATAATTCCTGTTCATCTGTAGCTAAAAATGTCTTTCATATTTTCATAATAATAAAAATTGATGATTTATGTGTGATGTAATAAGCTCAAGCAGTTGCACTATGAACATTGGAGATATTGGATCATATTTAAGTTATGATTATATTTTTTTTGGTTATCCTACAGAAATTCAATTTATGTTCGAATTCAGTTTGGATTCCATCCCCATATCGTTTCATAAACCCGGAGTAGAACTTTGCAAGTGAACTTTTTATTTTAAGTCAAAGAACAAATGACTTTTGTTTCTTTATTTTTTTTTATTACTTGTCATCATTAATGTATATGATAGACAGATTTTGGGCTATGGTAATCTCCTAGATCGTCTCGGAATGCGTATTCATGAATAGTGGATACGTTGGTAAAAATTGATTTTATACAAATATGTCTTATTTTTCTTTTACGAAGGTAAAGGAAAGACATATATATTTTTATTATTATATCATTAGAGAGAGGTTTACATTAATTTTATATATTTTATTATCTCAAAGTGAGAATTTTGGCTTTAAAATCAACGAATGTATAATTGAAATAGTTTGCTAGAGATGATAAAGAAACTCATTCGTAATAATTATAACTATTAAATTTAAAAAAAAAAAACAATTTAAAGTCTATTTTGAATTAAAAGTTATACCTTAATGTATTATTTGATTACCGTGTTGCTTGCATAGTATATAACTTGGAATTAATGTGTGGATCTGCTTTGCGCAATAATGACATTTGTTTAATAAAGTTCAGTTTGTGAATATTTTATGTATAAATTTCGGATGTTGTCATATTCTAAAGAATTGAATGGATTAGTAGGTTATCTGTATGTATTTATCTGCCAGCATGTATATATAATTTTTGATATGTAGAAGAGTTTTGGGAATGGAAAGTAATCTGAATGCGTTCTAATATTTGTAGGGATAAAAGATTTTGCTTATTTAGTATATTTTAATAATTTCCATGAGTAGAGCCTAGTTTATATTATACGCGTATTATGAAATGATAGTTTTGAAGTTAAGTGATGTTTTCTTAGTCTTGGTGATGAGGAAAAAGTCCCCACCAATAGTGTATTTCAGAATTAGATGAATTATTGTAGAAGTGTTAAGTAAAGAGTTTATTTGCTCCTCATATGAATTTCCCTTGGAACGTGTAGTCTGTATAATCATGAAAATATAGCTCTGTGTTATTTAATATGCGGCCAGATAAATAGGTAAATTAATTCTTGATATAATATTAGCATCTTATTTTGTTGAATGGTTTACAACATTGTCTGAAATAAAATAATTGTTTAATATTTTCTTAATGAATGGATAGAGTGTAGAAAAGATTGTTTTCTATTATTATTGCTTGGACGCACACACACGCATAATATGAACAATGTCCGAATATAAAAGTATAAAGTTATTGAAATTAAAACGGGAAATAAATATTTTAAAACACAGTATATTTATTTAATATAGAGTTGTAAATCATTAAATCATCAGAATGAATATGATATTGTCATGCGTGAAAGGTATATGTAATTAAAAATGATTGTTTGATTAGTTAGAAAAAGTTGCAGTGTTGATAGACAAATATGTTAGTTTGATTTATTTTATTAATCAATAGAAAATCCTCTCATAAATATTTATTGTGCCAACAATGTAATATATTATTTAGTTAATGATATGTTTAAATGAAACGCTTAAGCAAAGCAGGTATGCAAAGTTAGAAGATTCAAGTTTTGTTGTTAATTTCTGATTTCAAAAGGATATAAATAATGTAATATAATAGGGATAATCCCAAACTGATGTTCAAGGTTTGTTTTGAGAATTTTAAATCATTAAGACAAGTAGTCTTATTAAAAAAAAATAATAATTGTGTTAAATTAAATTTTCAATATAATAAATGATTTGTTTATTTATTAAAAAAACTGTGTCTTTAGTTATTCTTGTATACATTCGTGTTTCAATTTCCACATCTCCACATTTCATACATCTATTATAAAATAGATATATTATTTTATAGTTATAATATCAAATTTTCTGGTGTCTGATAATGTTGTTTTCTTAATCCAAACATCATAAAGAACATTTGCCACTTGATAAACGTATAAGAAAGGTCGCCAAGTTAGTATATGTGTTAGATGATGATGTGAGATTAAAATACCCTATTTCTGTCATTATCTAATTGTTAAACACAGTAAAGTATTTAGTCAATTTATTTCATTACCTTTTATCATACTTTAGAATTATAAATTATGGGCCAATGTATTTTATTTAAGTCAACTGTGTTTTTGAAGTTCCCTGAGATCTTATTGTTTATTCCTTGATTGGCATTAAGGTAGCTGTTTAGATTATGTATATGCCAAGTCATAGAACTGTTTAGTAATATAATTATAGCAAGCTGGTATATGTTATAATTGGATGAAGGAAGAAATTAAGTTGAAAGGATATTTTAATAGACTGTACAAATAAATATTGTGATTCTTTACCATGCAATTAATTAACAAAAAGGATTTACATTATATTTAATGTTTTACAGGTTTCTTCTTTCATTTATTTATAATCATATATCTTATGAACTTCCTATAGCCTCCCACTGAGCTGAGCTGAATGTAGACTTAGGTAAAGTGTCTCAGTAATAATTTTGTATAAGATATGTTGTCATATTGTTCTATTCATTAATAGAACTGGCGCCCTGGGCATTTATTCATATAATGTATATGAATAGTGTTGGGAATGTAGGTTATATATATATATTAATAATTTTAATTACAAGTAAATAACTTTTATTAAAACAGGCAAAACTCTCTATACGTATTGCCACTCAGTGCAAGCCAGAGTAATCAATGGATGCCAGAAGGCTTGTGCATAAAATCCCCATCTAGTGCCTACTCATCCAATATCGCCAGACTAGTTTCTGGCTTGTGACCTTCATCAGTGAGGAGCCTTAGATCCGAGAGTACTGCATCTAGATCTTAGGATCCAATGCAATCTTCCAGCAGCCATCTTTTATCTCTAGTTAATTACAAAACTTAAATTGAAAACACTGTAATATTTTCAATTCAAGCTCATCAGCTTATATAGTTATATAGGTCTGAACTCAGTTCAGTACCTATACATTTTGGTGTCTTTGTTCTTTAATAACCATAGCCACCACTATCCTATTAGAAAGGATTGATTTTAAGCCAATAAACATCACATTATCACCATTTCTTATGCTTGCTCTTAACTGTTGTTAAAACAGACAAAACTCTATATGTATTGCCATTCAGTGCAAGACAGAGTAATCAATGGATGCCAGAATGCTTGTGCATAAAATCTCCATCTAGTGCCTACTCATCCAATATCACCAGACTAGTTTCTGGCTTGTGGCCTTCATCAATGAGGAACCTTGGATCTGAGAGTACTACATCTAGATCTTAGGATCCAATGCAACCCCCCAGCACCCATATTTTATCTCTATGTAACTAGATAGGGATTTTATGCAAAGCCTTCTGGAATCCATTGATTACTCTGGCTTGCACTGAATGGCAATACGTATAGAGAGTTTTGCTGTTTTAATAACAGTTAAGAGCAAGTATAAGAAATGATGATCATGTGGTGTTTATTGGCTTAAATGACTTTTATTGACTAAATATGTAATGTTTTCAGATATGATCATTTTGTGAAGTACATATATCATAACAGTCAATTACTAAAAATTTTAAATTTTTGAATATGTTCTTTTAATACATTAATTATAGTTTGTCGATTATATTTTTAAAGTACAATTTAAAGCTAAAGAAAATACGTGGTATATAAAATTATAGAAATTATTTAAAAAGTAGTTAAGTAAAGTTTAAAATATTGTTTCATATGGTTGTAAAAGCTGGCCAAATTAAATAACACAGCTATAAAAATTAAAAGTATATTTAATAAATTCGATTTTAATAGTTTAAAACTGATACGTTAATAAATACTGTGTTTAAATTTATAATCATATTTAATAGTCAAAATTAATATAATATATTTTAAAAATAAACTTTATGATGGTGAGAATTGTATTTAATTTTATATTTTCTAAATTGTTCTTCCAAATTTTATAATTATATTATATAATATAATAAGTGTATCAATTTTATAAAGCTGGGCAGAGAAATAGATTAAAAATCAACTGTCAAAGTTATTAATCATGTACTATATACTTTCACACACATGCTTGTTTGAATTAATAACAAAGTTTAAAATATTTTAAAAGTTATATTATAGAATTGGATGGAATTGTCACCTAGCATAAAATAATAATAAATATTAAGTTAACTAACGTATGTAATGTTTTAAATAATGTAATAAAGACGAATACAGTTAATAAAAAAAAAAATTAAATATTTTGTTTAAATAAAAATAGATAAATGGAATAAGTTATTAAAATTGTTTTAAAAGTTATTTTAAATGTTTAAATAGTTTTAATAAAATAATAATTTATTTAAAAGCAATATTTTACATAATGTTTTAGGTTTATTACGTCATAGTTTTTTTTATTTTTTCAAATATAATTCTGCTATAAACTGAAAATATGTAAATTTGTTCTCAAGTTAAAGTAAGAATTAACCAATAGGAATAGGTATTCTTACAGACTATAAATATGATTTGCATGGGGTTATCAAGGGAGATTTAATAATGTATTGAAACCAGAGAAAGGTAAATTATAACTATCAAAAAGATAGTATTTTAAAATTTTTTATTTTAGTCAGTTTTTTTTAGTACTTTCTTATAACTTTATCTGCAAAAAACTAATTGATAATTTTAAAAGTATTTTTTGCAAAAGAGAGTTTTAAAATATAATAATTTAGAAACTTCGTGGAAATGATTTTCTAATTTTTAAAGTACTTACCAGTTGTATTTTATCTAAAAATTTAACCTAAACTTCACAATAAAGGATGGATATACTACGGAATAAAATGGATATAAGTTGTAATGCTGAAAAAATATTTGAAATATTTATTGATACAGCTTTATTAATACTTCACTGAAGAACTGTTCTGATACATAAAAAACCACAGCTTGGACATTATATGGAGTCTAATAAATGTATTGAAACATATTATTTATAAGCTTATCCAAGATTTATTTTTTAAATAGTAATAAGACAATTATATTTCATGAATTATTTTATATAATATTATATCAAAAGGAGTAAAATGTTGTATCCTTTCTGAAGGTAACATTTTTAAAAATTATTTTCAAGAATTAAAGAAAGAACCCAGGAGAATATGTTACAGAAGTGTTTTTGATATTAAAATATCCGGTCTTAGAATTATTTAAAATGTATTTAGAAAAGATTTGTTTAAAAGTACTTGAAGTTTTTTTTTTTATTTTTAAAAGAGATTTATAAAAAATACCAAACGAAAATTTAAATGTATCAAGAAGGAAACATATATAAAAAAGTGAACACATAGTTGAATAAAAGATGGATCCATGGAAACACAAATAGTACTTAAAAGTTTATCGAATATTTTTTAAAGTTAAATTAGATGGATTGATGCATTGGATATGCAGAGAATATTGGTAGAGAAGATTAAGAAGCTTCACGGGATTAATTAATATTATGATTTAATAATTATCGTCTTAAATACTAAAACCAATGATTATTTTCTATAAATTTTACTAAATGGATTAATAATTATTTTATTTTAAACTTTAACGTGCTTGGAGGAGAACATTTTTAAAAACTCTAGAGAAAATAATAAACATTTTGGACTTATCAGGAACTATCGTCAAGAAAATATGTAATTATAGTTTTGATTCCTTTTATTTTGTTAACCTAGTTTAAATCTAAATTTTTATATAAGATTAGGAAAAACATAAAAATATTAATTTATTAATAGTAAAATTTTATAATATAACAATCTAATAATTTAGCTAAAAATATTTTAATATAAAATGTATGGGTGTGAATTTTTTTATATCTGCAATGCTCAAGTGGATAAAAGAAACCTACTGAACATGATGACTAGATAAAGGTTATTGGTAATAATTATAATTATTGATAATTTATAATCTATATTTTTTTTGTTTTCTTTAGATCATCCATAAATTGGAAGAATGAAGTGTAAAAGTTTTTTACTTATATGTACCACATTTCATACAACATTTTAAAAAACATTATGAGATAGGATTGATTTGAAAATATGCATACGACAATTTTTTTTATTTATTAGTGATATAATCCAACATAACAAATAATTATGTGATTCTTTTAAAATTTTCATGTTATTGGATATTCAAATATTGTCTAAGTATATTGTATATGATTAGACATAAAGAACAATGAAGTAAGCAAACTTTTCTTGTGGAACAGCTAGATTGTTTAACTATTAATGGATTTTATTTATTGTTTTGTAAATGCAGATAGTTATTTATCGATGTAAGATGTGGAAAATCTTGAGAAATAATGTTGAGATAGTGGCTTGGAAGTACTTAGTGAACAGGAAACCAAGATGATGTTTTAATAAATAGGATGTTATAAGGAATAGAAATAATATTTCGTCTTTATGTTAATATCAGCATAGTTAACAAAGCCCTATGACTGATACACATTTTATTTGGACAGTGTTTATATTTCTTTAAATATTTGATGTTCTAATAAAGCTGAAGAAATAGCTTTAACATCATCCCTGTACTAGAGGATATTAGGCAGGTAAATGGCATACCTCTTCACACTGTGCTATGATTTTGAGATATGTTAAGAGTAATACTCTAGCTTTCTTCCTTAATCCTATGCATCTGTTTTGCTATCTTTATTTCATGTAACTGCATCGTTCAGTAAGATATGTTTAAGAGAAATGATAAATAATTTAGAACTTAGGTTATACTATAATTTTGTATAAGATTGGTTTATTTGCTTAGAAGGAATAGGACATTATAACTTAAAATTGAAGATCCAAAGTATCCTAAGGAAAAAAAAGAATCATAGAATATATTTTGAATTTTATTTCGGAAATGAAATATAATTTTTTTTAAAAATAAAGTATCTAAACAAAAATATTTTCTTTAAAGTGATAATAATTTTAAATGCTTTAGTATTATTTTTTTTAAGAGAAAATAAGTATTGCATATTTTAAAATGCAATAGTACAAAGTAAATTATGTATACAATATGCATAATATATATATATATTTTTGATTAACAGAAATATATTGATGATTACACTTATATCATACTAAAGTAAGGCTTAAAGAAGAATATATTATGATTAGTAAACATTGTGTGATAAATACTAAAATCTAGTGCTGAATTTTGGATAATATTTTGTGTAACATCTTTGACTTTGCATGATGAAATTTTTTTTAATATTTTGAGAAGTCCATACTCATTATAAAATTTTGTTTTCTATAGAATGTTTTCTAAGTATGAATTTTTAAAAATAAGATAGTTTAATAATATTAAGGGTAAAATGCTGTTGCTAATAAAGTAGATAAATATATTTGTAATAAGTTATCCATAATGAGAAACCAAATTGTAACATTTTTTTTTTTAAATTTTGTCCTAAATCTAAATAAAGATATAATTGAAATATAAATTATTATTTTTTATAACCCGGTAGATCAAACTGTAAAGTAAATAAGTTAAGGATATCCACTGTAAATAGTGTAAATAAATTGTTTATTTATTTGTTGTTAGTAATAAACTTTGTTAAATTTTGTTATTTCAAAAAATTTTGTGTCCGAGTTATTTATTTCTCCACATCGCTGCATGAAATCATGCCATATGCATAATAATCGAAACAAATATATAATTTTGCACAAAAGATAAATAGAGAATTATTTAAAAATTTAAATATTTTATTGGTATTCATTTAATTAAATAATTATAATTTTACATTGTTTTATTGGTCATAAATCAGTTATCACAATATTATATTAAATTATATGCTATCAGTTGCCACACACATTTTGTTTATCAGATTATCAAATGCTACCACATATTTATTATATTATTACATGAAGATATAAGATTATATTATATTATTTCATTATTTTATTATGGTAATAAAAATATAACGAAAAGAAAAGATATCCAGTAGTAATTAAACAATGAAGAATATTATTATTATTATTTATTATTATTAATTTAAGTGTAGTAGATTATGACATAAAATCCCTTGTCATATTTTACTACCATATTTTTAAATTAACTTAGAATAAACTTTATGAACCTGAGATTATTTTATTGAGCTAGATTATTACAAATAGAAGATTAAGACTTAATTATTAGTTTAATCTTAGTGAGTAGAAGTTATTAAAGTTGTAAGAATACTATGAGTTTGTTATTTGAAATAGTAATAAAGGGGGGATAGAGTTCTTATGCCATTGAGGTAGTATCCTGTGGGATATTGGCTCAATGTAATCTATCTTGTCACCTGTATTTTCACTTCAAGTCTCATGAAAATATTAAATATTTATTTAATTTATTTTTATAAACTGAACCTTATTCGTATTTTAAATTTGAGCTAGTGAAATATTTTAATTTTAATGCTTAATATTTTAGTTATTAATTATTAACTGAGATAGAACCCGTTTTATTTTATATCATATATTATCTGGAAGTGAGGATGCATGAGATTACAGGTTAGATTATGGCACCCATATGTATTGCCTTGATATATGTTAAAAGAATGGAAGCGATGTGTATTTAGGATAGATATATCTCATCGAAATAGATAATTTAATATTTTATTATAGCAATAATTATTTAGGATTTGATTATTATAGTGAACTAAGTGCTTATTAATAAAAATATGGCAATTTTATGTGGTAGATAGTCTGATTGCTTAAAAATAGTACTATATTGTTGTAAAACAATTAGCAAATAAATTTTAAAATATGCATATGTGGCTAACGATTATTTAGTATTCACTATGACCATGTCAATTATTGAAATATTAAAAATATATATTTTGAAAATGCTTTAATATGTGAAAAATATCTGTGAATCATGCATGTGGGAAATAATGTTGTGACACACATAATTTTAATCGTTATTCATAGTGTAGTTAATTAGAGTTAAATTGTATAAGGTGTAAAAAGGGTATTATCTATGGTTTATTGTGGGTGATGGTTAGATGGGGATAAAAGAAACTGGTAAGGAACTATTTTATGAAAAATTAATAGTAATATATTGAGTTTTGAAAAAGCATATTTGTAAAAAAATGAATAATCAAGATAATAATTTAGAGAGTGAAATATCTGAGTTAATTGTCGATGATATTTGTGAAGAGGAAAAAGAAATAGAAAACTTAATGGAAATGGAAACAGTTGTAGATAGTGTCCCAATTATAGATAGTAAAATGAAAGAAGAGGAAGAAGTTATAGAAATTAAAACAGTGGAAGAAAAGATAAAAGTATCTAAAACGGAGGAAGAGAACACCCAGAATCTTCAAATGATGTTAATGTTTAGGGAGATGTTAGATTCTTTGAAAAAAGAGATGAAAGATAATATGAACAAAAATAGAGAAGATAGTAACATGAAGTTTGATATTCTTAATGAAAATATGAGTAAAAATAGAGAAGATAGTAATATAAAATTTGATGTTCTTAATGAAAATCTAAATAAATTAAATATAAGATTAGAATCTCTTAGTGAAAATGTGGACAAAAATAGTAATGAAATCAGAACTTGTGTAGAAAGTATGAATCAAAAATTTAATGAAAGCTGTAAAACAATAGAAGATTTTAAGGTGGAAGTACAAGATAAATTTAATAATTTGGATTTGAGATTTGATAGCAATGAAAAAGTCATTGGTTCTTTAAAGGAGGAAATAGAGCACATAGATTATAAGAATCAGGAATTGTTAAAAAATAAATTTTCCAAATTCTCTGAGAATACTATAAAGGGTTTGAGCAAGCAAATAGAAGAATCTATCAATCAGTGTCAGATAAATAATAGCAACTTAAATCAGAAGCTTAATAGTAATAAATCAGATGTTGATCACGAAATTGGTGAAATAAAAGATCATATAGATGAAAGTATTAAAATTGTTAAAGAAGAGATAGTGCAGACCAGAATAATTGTGAAAGATGAAATGGAGAAAGAATTAGTAGAGAAGTTCAAGGATTTGATAGTGCAAACTAGGAGAGATGTAAATGAAGAAATAGAACAAGATTTGGTTGAGAAATTAAAAGATCTTGGTATTCAGAAAGATGATGAACATAAGTATAGATCTAAAGTTGGTGAGAATATGAAGCATTTACAGAAAGATGTAAAAGAACAGGCACAGCAGTTGGAAAAAAATAATAATGAGTGTAAAGAAATAGTAGATCAAAACTTGGATAAGTTTAAAAATGAACAGAAGTTATATGTAGAACAAGTGATTGGACAGATAAATTTCGAAGAAAAGTTGCAACAAGTGTATGAACAAATGGAGGCGATTAAGTCCATAAGTAATAAAACTTTAGAGTTAGGCAAAGAAAAAGTATTGAGTAGTAAATATGAAGACTGTATAACTCCATCCCCAATATATAGAATAGAATGTCTAAGAAAAGGTGAGGATAACCAATTAGAACATACTAATGTTAAAGAAATAGACAGCAGACCAGTTAGGGAAAATATTAGTTGTGACGGAGGTTCGAATAGCTCGATGGCATTATGTTTCATGAGGGCCAAACCGTTTAGAGGAGACTATACCGAAAACCCATCTGAGTTTCTGAATAGTTTGGATGAACTATTTTCAATATGTGTTCTAACAGAAAAGGAAAAATTAGCCATCTGTAGTAATCATTTAGGTGGCACTGCCAAAGAGTCGCTCTTTGAAAGGCCAAATACTTATGGTGACTTTAGATATTTAATTATAGGGAGTTTCTGGAAAGCAGACAAATAAGATAGTATTAGGTTCCAGATAACTCAAGAAAAATATCACTCTCGCAAGGGCAGTTACACTAGTTTCTTTTGAAGCCAGGCTGTCCGATTGAAAACGCTTACTACATGTCCTTATCTGAAGGGCAGATAGTCAGGATAGTACACCATAATTTGCCCAGAAATGTGGAGCAATTATTAATTGCAGCAGACCATTATTCGATAGAAGATGTGTCAGAGATATTAGACGCACTTGAAATCACTGAAACATCTTTAGACAGTAGATTCAAAGCAAATAGGGAAAGAAATAATTATCCGTTATCAAATATTAACATTAACAATAATAGTCAAAGATTTCAAGCAGGTTTTAAGAGGAGATATAATTCTAGAGATAGAGATAGGGTATCTCCCTATGTTAAGAAAGCAGTTAGATTTGATAAATCTAGGAGTAGGGTAGAGGTACAAAATAGTCAACCCTCTACTAGTGGTATTACTACAATTTTAAAAAGACCAAATGTTAAAACAAGTGAGAAAAAGTTAAACTGAAAAGGTCTTTGTGTATTAGTTCCTCTTTGCAAGGACCCAGTGCTAACAAAATGGGGAACGATCAGATGTGGATGCTAAATACTTTAGATTTAGACATTGATTTTTTAGAACCCTTTACTATAGGTGAACCGCCTATAATGTATCAATGCCCGGTTGTAATTTTAAATATTGAAAATATAAAAGTTGAAGCATTGATTGACTCTGGAAGCCAAGCTTCCATATTATCAGAGTCAACTTATAAAAATCTGGTATGCATAAAAGGTGATATACCTTCATTGCCAGTAAAACAAATACAAGTAACTCTGGCAAATGGAAAGAGAACGAAATTAACAAATAAACAAGTTTGGATTACCTTCAAAATTAATAACACAGAGTTTGGGCATGTTTTTCTAATTATGCCTGGATTGATACATGAAGCCATAATAGGTGCTGACTTCATGATTTTAAATGATTGTCAAATAGATTTTTATAACAAAATTTTTACTTGTAAGAAGGAAAGGCTTAATTTTGAATATGGTGTGCATAACCTTTCCAATCAATTACTATGCATCCATAATACATTGATTGATGCTAGCATAAAAGCAAAAATTGAACATATTTATGCAGTCGATTCTAAATTAAGTGAGAAATTATATCAATTAATGTATAGCTTTAAAAGCATTTTTTCTAAAATCCCTGGTATAATAGAGGGATATACCCATCGTATTAAATTGAAGTGTAATGATCCTTTCCATCAAAAGATGTACCCGATCCTTTACCAATATAAGGACGAGGTACAGAGTCAAATAGACATGATGCTAGAGTGGGAAATAATAAAAAAGTGCCCTTCTCCTTACGTAAACCCATTGGTTATTGTAAAGAAGAAGGATGGCAATATTAGGGTATGTTTGGATGCTCGCATGTTAAATACTATAACTGTGCCAGAGTGTGACATTCCTCCACCCATACATGAGCTCCTAACTAAGTTTCATAAGAGGTCAATTTTCTCTACATTTGATTTAACAGCTAGTTATTGGCAAATACCGTTACATGAGAATGATCAGCAATACACAGCATTTCGTTTTCAAGGCCAGTCGTATGTTTTCAGATGGATGCCTTTTGGTCTCATTAATAGCAGTGCTGGCTTAATCAGATGTTTGGACATGATTTTTTCAAAGCAATTAAAGGAAAAAATCGTCATGTATGTGGACAATATCGTCATTGCTTCTGACAGTTTAGAAGAGCATCTCCAACACTTAGAAATGTTTTTTTTTAATGAATGCGCTAGAAAATAGTCAAAATTAATTTGGAAAAGTGTTCAATAGCAGCTAAAGAAATTACTTTTCTGGGACATTTAATAAATGAGCATGGCATCCAGCCCCATCCAGAAAAGATTGCAGCTATTCAACGCTTTCCCACACCAAAAACTGTAAAGCAACTGAAATCATTTTTTGGGTTGTGTAATTACTACAACCGCTTTTATCAAAATTTTGCTGAGGACACTATACATTTATCCAAATTGCTAAAAAAGGCTGAGAGGTGGAAGTGGACCACTAATCATGATAGTGAATTTAATTTGATTAAAAATAAATTTTTAAAACACGTAATTTTAATATATCCTGATTTCAATAAAACATTTTATGTGCAAACAGATAGCAGTTACTATGGTCTGGGTGTAGTGTTATTTCAACTCGATGGGGATCAGGTACCTCATGTATTGTACTTCTTGAGCAGACATCTGAGAGGTGCTGAGTTGAACTACACTATAACTGAAAAGGAAACCCTAGCTGTTGTCTGGGCTTTTCAGAAATTAAGGCAATTTTTATTAGGTTCTAGTGTGATTGTATTGACCGACCATAGAAGCTTAGAGTTTTTAAATAAAAGCTACCTCAGTAATGAGAGACTTATTAGGTGGAGCTTATATCTCCAACAGTTCAATTATAGAGTACTCTATATTGAAGGGAGACAGAATATCCCTGCTGATATTCTTAGTCGCCACCCTATCTGTTTAATGTCACAAAATCCCAATAGTCAAAATATAATTGTAAGTAACCTAGATTTGGTTAGGGATGAATCTATAGCTGATGATTATAATAATCTCACTATGATTCAGAGTCAGGATATCAGATTAAATAGGATCATGACTATCTTAAATAATCATGATAATATAAACAGTAAAAATAAACGCGTTAAAATGATTTTTAGAAAGTATAAAATTTATCAAAATTTGCTTATGTATAACATAAATTTTAATCAAGGGGAATCATGGAGGATAGTTGTTCCTAACTCCATGATTGATAAACTGATCATGTACGTTCATAGTAGCTATGGGCACTATGGTGCACCAAAAATTATGTATGTTTTAAAATCGATATTTTTTTGGAATAAAATGTATAAACGCGTAATTAAAAAGATTAAAACGTGTAATATATGTCTAAAATCTAAACATTGCAGTAAATCTTACATGGGAATCATGCAGCCCATTATTCCAGATCGTCCTAATGAATTATTAGCGATCAATTTTTATGGGCCCCTTCCACCATTCAATCGTCAGAAATTTATACTTGTAACATATGATGTTTTTAGTAAGCTAGTCTCAGCCTATCCTGTACCTAAAACCAGCACTCATTATGTAATCAAATGCATGCTTGATTACCAATTCCCTTTAGTTGGAAAGCCAGAAATAATTCTTACTGATCATGCAACCGCTTTTATATCTGGTAGATGGAATGAGTGGATTCGAACTCAACACCTCAAACATATTATGAGCTCCATTAGAAACCCGCAGTCTAATCCCTGCGAACGTGTTATGCGGGAGCTCGGTAGATTATTCAGGGTTTATGTAGCCGATGATCATAAACAATGGGTTCATAAACTCTCTGAGGTTGTTAATTATATAAACAGTACTTGCAATGAATCCACAGGTTTTACACCTTTCCGTCTACACTATGGCAAACATGAAAATTTACTAATTCAAACACCTATACCTATGATAAGAGAACCAATAGATGTAAATCAAGATATAAATCAAGCTAAAGTAAAGCTACATATTATGGGTGCTAAGAGAGTAAAAAAATCCCATAATAGACCACATCCATTCAAAGTTGATGATTTAGTTCTTGTTAGAACACCCCATGTTAGCAACCTTCAAAGAAATCAATTTAAGAAATTTCTTGAGTTATACGAGGGTCCATATAAGATTTTTAGCAAAGTAGGAGAAAATGCTTTCATGTTGACTACACCAGATGGTGAAAAAGGGACGTACAATGCTAGGAGTCTAATCCCATACCCATCAGAAGTGTAGAAATTTTTTTTTAGTATTACTAGTTGAGATTCTGAGTGTAATGTCCAAATATTTTATAAGTTTGTATTAAAAACAGTATATTCTTTTATATTTCAGTAGTACAAGATAGAATTTGGTTATAGCAAATGATAAAGATATTAAGTATCAATAGATAGAGTAAATATTAAGATAGATGTTTAATTTAAAATTTTTATTGGAAGGAGGAGGTTATGTGCCCTTTTCTATAGGTCAGTAATAGTTCATAACAGTCAATTACTAAAAATTTTAAATTTTAGAATATGTTCTTTTAATACATTAATTATAGTTTGTCAATTATATTTTTAAAGTACAATTTAAAGCTAAAGAAAATACGTGGTATATAAAATTATAGCGAATTATTTAAAAAGTAGTTAAGTAAAGTTTAAAATATTGTTTCATATGGTTGTAAAAGCTGGCCATATTAAATAACACAGCTATAAAAATTAAAAGTATATTTAATAAATTCGATTTTAATAGTTTAAAACTGATAAGTTAATAAATACAGTGTTTAAATTTATAATCATATTTAATAGTCAAAATTAATATAGTATATTTTAAAAATAAACTTTATGATGGTGAGAATTGTATTTAATTCTATATTTTCTAAATTGTTCTTCCAAATTTTATAATTATATTATATAATATAATAAGTGTATCAATTTTATAAATCTAGGCAGAGAAATAGATTAAAAATCGTCTGTCAAAGTTATTAATCATGTGACTTGTATACTATATACTTTCACACACATGCTTGTTTGAATTAATAACAAAGTTTAAAATATTTTAAAAGTTATATTATAGAATTGGATGGAATTGTCACCTAGCATAAAATAATAATAAATATTAAGTTAACTATCGTATGTAATGTTTTAAATAATGTAATAAAGACGAATACAGTTAATAAAAAAAATTAAATATTTTGTTTAAATAAAAATAGATAAATGGAATAAGTTATTAAAATTGTTTTAAAAGTTATTTTAAATGTTTAAATAGTTTTAATAAAATAATAATTTATTTAAAAGTAATATTTTAAATAATGTTTTAGGTTCATTACGTCATAGTTTTTTTTTTATTTTTTCAAATATAATTCTGCTATAAACTGAAAATATGTAAATTTGTTCTCAAGTTAAAGTAAGAATCAACCAATCAGGAATGAGGTATTCTTACAGACTATAAATATGAATTGCACGGGGTTATAGGGGAGATTAATAATGTATTGAAACCAGAGAAAGGTAAATTATAACTATCAAAAAGATAGTATTTTTAAAATTTTTATTTTAGTCAATTTTTTTTAGTACTTTCTTATCGTTTTATTTGCAAAAAACTAATTGATAATTTTTAAAAGTATTTTTGCAAAAGAGGATGTTAAAATATAATAATTTAGAAACTTCGTGGAAATGATTTTCTAATTTTTAAAGTACTTACCAGTCGTATTTTATCTAAAAATTTAACCTAAACTTCACAATAAAGGATGGATATACTACGAAATAAAATGGATATAAGTTGTAATGCTGAAAAAATATTTGAAATATTTATTGATACAGCTTTATTAATACTTCACCGAAGAACTGTTTTGGTACATAAAAAACCACAGCTCGGACATTATACGGAGTCTAAAAAATGTATTGAAACATATTATTTATAAGCTTATCCAAGATTTATTTTTAAATAGTAATAAGACAATTATATCTCATGAATCATTTTATATAATATTATATTCAAAGGAGTAAAATGTTATATCCTTTCTGAAGGTAACATTTTTTTTTAAAAAATATTTTCAAGAATTAAAGAAAGAACCCAGGAGAATATGTTACAGAAGCGTTTTTGATATTAAAATATCCGGTCTTAGAATTATTTAAAATGTATTTAGAAAAGATTTGTTTAAAAGTACTTGAAGTTTTTTTTTATTTTTAAAAGAGATTTATAAAAAATACCAAACGAAAGTTTAAATGTATCAAGAAGGAAACATATATAAAAAAGTGAACACATAGTTGAATAAAAGATGGATCCATGGAAATACAAATAGTACTTAAAAGTTTATCAAATATTTTTAAAGTTAAATTAGATGGATTGATGCATCGGATATGCAGAGAATATTGGTAGAGAAGATTAAGAAGCTTCACGGGATTAATTAATATTATGATTTAATAATTATCATCCTAAATACTAAAACCAAGGATTATTTTCTATAAATTTTACTAAATGGATTAATAATTATTTTTATTTTAAACTTTAACGTGCTTGGAGGAGAACATTTTTAAAAACTCTAGAGAAAATAATAAACATTTTGGACTTATCAGGAACTATCGTCAAGAAAATATGTAATTATAGTTTTGATTCCTTTTATTTTGTTAACCTAGTTTAAATCTAAATTTTTATATAAGATTAGGAAAAACATAAAAACATTAATTTATTAATATTAAAATTTTATAATATAACAATCTAATAATTTAGCTAAAAATATTTTAATATAAAGTGTATGGGTGTGAATTTTTTTTATATCTGCAATGCTCAAGTGGATAAAGGAAGCCTACTGAACACGATGACTAGATAAAGGTTATTGGTAATAATAATAACTATTGATAATTTATAATGTATATTTTTTTTGTTTTCTTTAGATCATCCATAAATTGGAAGAATGAAGTGTAAAAGTTTTTTACTTATATGTACCGCATTTCATACAACATTTTAAAAAACATTATGAGATAGGATTGATTTGAAAATATGCATACGACAATTTTTTTTTATTAGTGATATAATCCAACATAACAAATAATTATGTGATTCTTTTAAAATTTTCATGTTATTGGATATTCAAATATTGTCTAAGTAGATTGTATATGATTAGACATATAGAATAATGAAGTAAGCAGACTTTTCTTGTGGAACAGCTAGATTGTTTAACTATTAATGAATTTTATTTATTGTTTTGTAAATGCAGATAGTTATTTATCGATGTAAGATGTGGAAAATCTTGAGAAATAATGTTGAGATAGTGGCTTGGAAGTACTTAGTGAACAGGAAACCAAGATGATGTTTTAAGAAATAGGATGTTATAAGGAATGGAAATAATATTTAGTCTTTATGTGAATATCAGCATAGTTAACAAAGCCCTATGACTGATACACATTTTATTTGGACAGTGTTTATATTTCTTTAAATATTTGATGTTCTAATAAAGCTGAAGAAATAGCTTTAACATCGTCCCTGTACTAGAGGATATTAGGCAGGTAAATGTCATACCTCTTCGCACTGTGCCATGATTTTGAGATATGTTAAGAGTAATACTCTAGCTTTCTTCCTTAATCCTATGCATCTGTTTTTGCTATCTTTATTTCATGTAACTGCATCGTTCAGTAAGATATGTTTAAGAGAAATGATAAATAATTTAGAACTTAGGTTATGCTATCATTTTGTATAAGATTGGTTTATTTGCTTAGAAGGAATAGGACGTTATAACTTAAAATTGAAGATCCAAAGTATCCTAAGGAAAGAAAAGAATCATAGAATATATTTTGAATTTTATTTCGGAAATGAAATATAAATTTTTTTTAAATAAAGTATCTAAACAAAGATATTTTCTTTAAAGTGATAATAATTTTAAATGCTTTAGTATTATTTTTTTAAGAGAAAATAAGTATTGCATATTTTTAAAATACAATAGTACAAAGTAAATTATGTAAACAATATGCATAGTATATTTTTTGTTTATTGATTAACAGAAATATATTGATGATTACACTTATATCATACTAAAGTAAGGCTTAAAGAAGAATATATTATGATTAGTAAACATTGTGTGATAAATACTAAAATCTAGTACTGAATTTTGGATAATATTTTGTGTAACATCTTTGACTTTGCAAGATGAAATTTTTTTTAATATTTTGAGAAGTCCATACTCATTATAAAATTTTGTTTTCTATAGAATGTTTTCTAAGTATGAATTTTTAAAAATAAGATAGTTTAATAATATTAAGGATAAAATGCTGTTGCTAATAAAGTAGATAAATATATTTGTAATAAGTTAACCATAATGAGAAACCAAATAGTAACATTTTTTTTTAAATTTTGTCCTAAATCTAAATAAAGATATAATTGAAATATAAATTATTTTTTTTATAACCTGGTAGATCAAACTGTAAAGTAAAAAAGTTAAGGATATCCACTGTAAATAGTGTAAATAAATTGTTTATTTATTTGTTGTTAGTAATAAACTTTGTTAAATTTTGTTATTTCAAAAATTTTGTGTCCGAGTTATTTATTTCTCCACATCGCTGCATGAAATCACGATATATGCATAATAATTGAAACAAATATATAATTTTGCACAAAAGATAAATAGAGAATTATTTTAAGAATTTTAAATATTTTATTGGTATTCATTATAATTAAATAATCATAATTTTACATTATTTTATTGGTCATAAATCAGTTATCACAATATTATATTAAATTATATGCTATCAGTTGCCACACATATTTTGTTTGTCAGATTATTAAAATGCTACCACATATTTATTATATCATTACATGAAGATATAAGATCATATTATATTATTTCATTATTTTATTATGGTAATAAAAATATAGTAAAAAGAAAAGATATCCAGAATTAGTTAAACAATGAAGAATATTATTACTATTATTTATTATTATTAGTTTAAGTGTAGTAGATTATGACATAAAATCCCTTCTCATATTTTACTACCGTATTTTTAAATTAACTTAGAATAAACTTTATGAACCTGAGATTATTTTATTGAGCTAGATTATTACAAATAGAAGATTAAGACTTAATTATTAGTTTAATCTTAGTGAGTAGAAGTTATTAAAGTCGTAAGAATACTATGAGTTTGTTATTTGAAATAGTAATAAAGGGGGGATAGTGTTCTTATGCCATTGAGGTAGTATCCTGTGGGATATTGGCTCAATGTAATCTATCTTGTCACCTGTATTTTCACTTCAAGTCTCATGAAAATATTAAATATTTATTTAATTTATTTTTATAAACTGAACCTTATTCGTATTTTAAATTTGAGCTAGTGAAATATTTTAATTTTAATGCTGAATATTTTAGTTATTAATTATTAACTGAGATAGAACCCGTTTTATTTTATATCATATATTATCTGGAAGTGAGGATGCATGAGATTACAGGTTAGAATATA